>CABHPH010156033.1:16357-60337 GCA_902168325.1 Peromyscus nudipes | reverse complement strand
GAGACAACAAAGCAGCTAGACCACAAACAAGGCTTATTACAAATTACATGATGCTCATTTGAAGGAGAACCAGTCTCTTGGGGCAGGTATCCAAAGAGCAGTCCAGTGGGAAGATTATAAAATACCACAGGCCTGGGAAGGAGCAGGAGGGAGGCTTTTGGAGAAGTGCAAATTATAGCTCAACTGGGATACTGAGACCCTGTCAAAGAGAAAGGAGATAGAGAATGCAGAAGAAATCAATGTCTTTTAAATGACTTGACTCAGCAAGATTTAACTACTCCAAACATAAAGTTAGTAACTGGGAAAATAGAAGAGCTGTGAGGATCTATTCACCAAATCTCAGAACTCTAAAATATGGGAAAGAACCAATGGGATAACCAAGCAGAGACATATACAGCAATACAATAATAATAGAGAATTTCTGCATTTTACTTAGAAGTGCACAAAATAGATCAGTAAGGGAAAGTGTGACATCATTTTTTTTCTTTAACACTGTAGACCATTTAGATCTAACAGACTTACATCAAACACTCTGCTTGCAAGAGCTGGGTGCACATTTTTCCCAAGAGCACATGGGCTATTCTCTAAGATATAGTATATATCAGTCACAAAAGAATCTCAAACAACTTTAAAAGTTTTAAAATACAAATCGTATTCATTTCATATGCACATGTAGGGTGCAACTAGTGAATATGTGTGTGCACACATGTGGGTGTACCTGCAAATTTGGAGGTCCAGTTCAACATTTTGGGTTGATCCATTAATGTATTTTACATTATTTTCAGTTTGTGTTGTTTTTGAGAAAGGGGCTTACACTTGCTGGAGCTTGCTGAGTAAGCTAGATGGGGTGGTCTGTGAGCCCCCTGTCTGTCTCTTCCTGTTTCTTCCATGCTACAGGCTGGTATTATGATCATTTGCAACTGTCCTTGGAATGTTTTTAGATGTGTTACAGGGATCAAATTCATGTGTTCATGTTGTACAGAAAGTATTTTATGACCTGAGCTACTCAAATATTCTTTTTATCAATGATAAAAATGGGATGTAATTACAAAGGTAATCAGAAAGACACCTGAAAAACTAGTAAAAAACAAACAAACAAACAAACAAACAAAAAAACCCAGAAATACTCCCAGAGCTCCACTGGGGGCCTGGCCGTGGATCTCTGCATCTGCTTCCATCAGTCATTGGATAAGAGTTCTAGCACGACAGTTAGGGTGTTTGGCCATCTGATCACCAGAGTAGGTCACTTCGGGATTTCTCTAGACCATTGCCACACAATCGGTGAGAAAGTGGAGGAATTGTATGAGTGAGAATTGTTGAGACCATGATTGAAAAAAGCACAGGGACAAATAGCCAAACTAGTGGAAACACATGAACTATGAACCAATGGCTGAGGAGTCCCCAACTGGATCAGGCCTTCTAGATAAGTGAGACAGTTTATTAACTTGAACAGTTTGGGAGGCACCCAGACAATGGGACTGGGACCTGTCCTTAGTGCATGACCTGACTGTTTGGAACCTGGGGCCTATGCAGGAACACTTTGCTCAGCCTGGGTGAAGGGTGGAGTTGACTGAATGGGCCTAGACTGAATCTACCAGGCTGAGCTGAATCCCCAGGAGAGTCCTTGCCCTGGAGGAGGTGGGAATGGGGGTGCGCTGGGGGGAGATCGGGAGGGGGGCAGGAGAGGGAGGACAGAGGAATCTGTGGCTGATATGTAAAATTAAATTAAATTATAAAATAAAAAAATAACAAATACACACACACACACACACACACACACACACACACACACACACATACACTTATTAGTAAGTGGACCTGAAGAAGAAATCAGCAAGGAAGCTATAAAATATTGGAACACAGATGAAAATGAAAGGACTAAATATTAAACCTTATGTGATGTGAATAACACAAAGGGCAGCTATGCAGCTTATATTAACACAGTGCAACATTCTTAAATGAGATTCTGATTTGGAATTAAGTCCATAGTTATTGAAAGATATCAATGATTATTGATTGTTAATTCCTGTTATTTTGTTGTTATTGTTGTTGGTGGTGCTGATGTGTGTGTGTGTGTGTGTGTGTGTGTGTGTGTGTGTGTGTGTATGTGTGTCTGTAATTCCCTTCTTTGCTTTTGCTGCTGTGAGATCATTTCCTGTGTTTTCATGGGGGTAGTTAACCTTCTTGGTTTGGATATTCCCTTCTAGCATCTTCTGTAAGGTTGGATTTTTAGATAGATATTGTTTAAATATGACTTTATCATGGAATACTTATTTAAAGTTTTGCTGGTTATGGCAATCTGTGCTGGCATTTGTGGTCTCTTACAGTCTGCAGGATGTCTGTCTGGGCGCTTTTGGCTTTTAGGATTTCCATGGAGAAGTCAGGTGTAATTCTAACAGGTTGGCCTTTATATGCTACTTGGTCTTTTTCCTTTGCATCTTAATATTCTTTCTTCCTACTGTTTAGTGTTTTGATTATTATGTAGTGGGGGGCTTTCTTTTCTGGTACCATCTGTTTGGTGTTCTGTATGCTTCTTGTATCTTTATAGGTATGTTCTACTTTAGGTTAGAAAAATTTTCTTCTATGATTTTGTTCAAAATATTTTCTGAGCCTTTTAGCTGGGATCCTTCTCCTTCCTCTATTCTTATTATTCATATGCTCCAGATTCCCTGGATGTGTTGTGTCAGGAACTTTTTAGATTTAATATTTTCTTCTACCCATATATCCATTTCTTTTATGGTATCTTCCATTCCTGACCTTTTCTCTTCCATATCTGATATTCTTTTGGTGAAGTTTGTCTCTGTAGTTTCTGTTTTCATTCCTAAATGTTTTATTTGCAGGATTTACTCAGTTTGTGTTTTCTTTTATTGTGACTATTCCCATTTTTATGTCTTGTACAGCTTTATTTGTTTCCTTCAATTGTTGTTTATTTTTTCTTGGCTTTCCTGAAGGTATTTATTCATTTCTTTCAATTGTTTGTTTGTTTTCCTGGATTTCCTTGAGTGATTTATCATTTCCTCTTTATATACCTCTATCATCTTCATGTAGTTGGTTTTAAGATGTTTTTCTTGTGTGTCAGGTATGTTGGTATATTCAGAGCCTGCTATGGTAGGATAGATGGTCTCTGGTGGTGACATAGTGTCCTGGCTGTTATTGATTGTGTTCTGTTGCTCGAATCTAGGCATCTGTGATTCGATTGTGATTACAGGTTTAGGTTCTGATTTGGGGGTTTGTGTTGCTTGGGTGAGAGTTTTATTCCTTGGTTTCTGTTTTCATTCTGGAATTTCAGACAGTGTGTTGGTTGACTCTTGCCTGTTTTACTTGCCTGCTATTCTTGTGTGTTCAAGGTGAAGGGGAAAGTCGGGGGTACTTGCTGGTTTGGGAGGCTGGGAGAAGAGGAGATCAGGGAGAGATCTGCAGACGGCATGGGCAGAAGTGAGGGGAAGCTGCCCCTAGTGTTCTTTTACATAGGTAGGGGTGACCCTGAGGATTGGGTTTGAGGAACTATAGAGTGGAGAAGGTCTTCAGGCAGGCTTGCTTGTGGTTGAGCAGGGGTTTGGGGGTTAGAACACAGAGATGAGGCCGGAAGGGAAGGGCAGTGGGAGATGGTCTGTGGGATCCACTGGAGATGTGTACAGGTGGGATGGGAAGCTTCTGCTGGTGTTCTTTGGCAGAGGTAGGTATGACTCTGAGAATTGGTTCTGGGGTAATAGAGTCAGGTAGGTCTGAAGGCCCTATTTGACTTTTCAAACATAAGAATCCTGAATAATTGTTCCTTTCTAAACTGTTGAATTCACCACTATATTTGCATATTGCTTCACAGGGAAGACCTTCCCTTGCTGGTCTGAGATAAAAGTAAATTAGTAATCTTGCCTTGACTGTTCAGTCTCCTAAGATCATCTTCTCACAATGAGGTACCCTCTTCAGTTCCTTAGGCAGCTAACGCTATGGTTCCTGGTAAGAAGAGAAAGGGGATACAGAAGAAAAATGGAAAGAGTGTGAACTTTCAGGTAGCTATAGTCCAAGTCTTTACTGTGGGCATATGAAATGTCAGGTCCTGTCTTCTAAGATGAACATGTGAGGCTTAGATCTGTGAAAATTAGTATGTTAAATGGGACAGTATCTGTGATACTCAGAAGATTTGACACACATGTAATTGAATGGTCTGGTCTACATTACCTTGAGAATCCCTTTAGAATGATGTACTTCTTCACAGATGCCCCTAGCCTGTATCAAGGTGATAAAAACAAGCAGGACAGGAGCTTTCATCAGACTGTAATAACAGCCTATCCTGAACTCCATATTCCATTCATGAGGCATAAAACATTCCCTTTACTCTTGTGTTTGCATAGAACTATTAGATTTCTTTCTATCAGTGAGAAAGAGATTTTTCTTTTTAAAAAATTAAAAAGTGTATACTTGCTGATATCTTTTCCTATATATTAACACACTTGCATGTAGATAACTACATAGGACAGAAGGGTGTGTAGGGCCCCTGTAGATAGACTTATAGGCAATAGTGAGCAACTCAGCATAGATGTTAGTTACTAAAGACAGGCCCTCTGGAAGAACAGCCAGGATTCTTAACTGCTAAGCCATCTATCAAGCTCCAAGGAGAAATTTTTCTACTCTCAAAATATGTTATTAAAATCAGTTCACTGAGTGAGCTGGTGAGATGTCTCAACAAAAACTCCAGCCATTGGGGAAAACAACTTGATATTTTCCCTGCATCAATATGGTAGGTGAGGACTGACTCTCACATGTTGTCCTCTGCCCCCTACCTGTGTTCCAGGGAATGAACATTCCTACACACATACATACAAACATATAACAAACAAATAAACAAATGTAAAATGATAATTTCACTCAGGTATAATTGCTGAATGAAAAGTTATATATATTTAATTCATAGAAAACAAATGAGTTGAAATTCACCTATGAAATATCATTAGCTACAAACACCAGAGATCCATACCTCCATTCCAAAGTTTCATTAACCCATATTTCCTATGACAATTATATTTATTATCCATCAGTTATACATTTTTCATGATAAACACTTAAGATATGCCTTCCTAGTACATTTATTTACTTTTGTGCTCCCACAGAGAAAATTAAATAAGCCATGGGAAAGACAGCTCCTAACTTCTACATTTAACATTCATAAAAAAGGCATTTCTCTGTAAAATTCATGAAAGAAGAGCAAAAGCATAGTTTTTTTACTCATAGAGAGTGATTGCATATATGTCTTCATTTTTCACTCCTTCAAGTGTTTCTGTAATACAACACTTATTAAGTGTCTAATGTTATTCAGATTGACAGACTGCAGCATTTTCCCACCAAGCATCACATTCTGTTTCAATGTTGTCATTCCTGACATAGAAGATATTTATGTGGTTTTTGAAAGCATAAAAATCCTTCATGACTCTTCTCTCTATCTATATTGCAGCACTAACCCTTCCTTTGCATATTCCTCCCTAGGGAGGACACACCCTTGCTACTCTGGGATAAAAACTCAGTCATCATCTTGCAGTGACTTACCAGTCTCCTTGGGCTACCTCCTCAAAATGAAGTTGCCTGTTCTGCTGTTGGTGTTGCTGTTGTTCAGGATTCCTGGTAAGGACAGAGGGAAGTGAGAAAAGAGGATGGGTAGGGAGCATGAGCCCTGGGTCCCACTGCTGATCACATGTGTTCTGTCCATATATGAGAAGACAGAGGGTTCTTATCATCTAGGATGGGGCCTGTGGGGTTTACATCTTTGAGAGCGAGATTTCAGGTTGGAGAGAACCTGGGCAATGAAGATTATGACATAGATGGGATGGGATGGTCTAAGTTATGCTTAGGCTTTCAATTAAGTTATCCTTACGGCTGTCAATTCACTTAGCCTGTCAAAAAGAGAATTTTAGTGTATAAACAATTGTATGTAAAAATAAACATCTCAGTTGAAATGAATATTAAAAAAGCATACATAACGTTTGTTCATGAAGTGTGTCCTTAAGTTTGTTCTTCTCTGTCTTTATTTCAGCTTCCAGAGGAGATGTTGTGATGACCCAAACTCCATCCTCTTTGCCTGTCAGTCTTGGAGATGAAGCCTCCATCTCTTGCAAGTCTAGTCAGAGCCTCGAAGATAGTGATGAAGACATCTATTTGGATTGGTACTTGCAGAAGCCAGGCAAGTCTCCACAGCTCCTCATCTATGAGATTTCCAAGCGATTTTCTGGGGTCCCAGACAGGTTCAGTGGCAGTGGGTCAGGCACAGAATTCACACTCAAGATCAGCAGAGTGGAGCCTGAGGATTTGGGAGTTTATTACTGCATGCAAGGTTCACATGTTCCTCCCACAGTGATTCAGACCTTAACAAAAACACACTTGGTGTGGTCCAGATGCCAAATATTTTACTTATCTCTGAGACAAAGGGAGGTGCTGAGGAAGTCCAGATTATTGGTTGCAGCTGAGGGCCGTAGAGCATGAATGCCTTAGTTATTAACACCTAACTGGCCATGCATTTCAGGCTTCATCAGCACAATAACAATGATATTGCATCTGCCTCAGGGGCATGGTGAACAGGTGCCCTCTCAGCAGGAGGAATGATGGGGTAAGCTGAGGGAAAACCATTCTGATCCAAGGGTCCTTTTCTGCCTGTGTCACTCAAAATTAGCCAGTACTGAAGACAAGAAACTGAGACTTAGTCTTTAACTGTCTCCTTTACCATATAATTACTTCATTTGTCACATTTTATGTTTTGACTTTAATTCCATTTTATTAATGTAAATATTGCATATCCTACTCTATTGTGTTTCCTATTTGTGTAAAGTATGTTCATTGATTCCCTAAGTTCAGACTATGTTACTAATGAAGTCTCTCTTTGCTGATGAACAAATGGTTCTTTTTATCTTCATCCAGCTGTTGTTACTCTTTTGACTCCATGTTTTATTCCAAATTACATGCACAATTACTGATGGGTAGGAACATATTCATGCTAGTGTTTCCTGGCTGTTTTGAATATTTTCTTTCCTCTGTTCTTATTTGTTTATGGTTTGGTGTTTTTATGTATTTATAATATTTTAATTTTTTTTACTTCTTCATTTGTGTAAATTTAGTGAATGTGCTGCAAACCTGTTTTCAGATTAAATTACCTTTCTTTTTTTTTTTCCAGAGAGTGTTTGTTTTTTATTCATTTCTGAAGTTTTCTGGTATTGGTATTTTTTGGTGAGCAGGAAACTTTTTGCTGTTATTTCTTGACACAACTTTGGCTATATTACCCAATCATCTCCTACCTGTGAGATTCTTATTAAGACATTGCTGTCATTCTAGCAGGATCCTCTTACACGTAACTTAGTGCCCCTTTATATCCTGTTTTATTTTCTTTCTAGAATTTTATCTCTTGGAGAGGTGTTTTGCATTGAGTTTATTTGAGGGACCTTTATCTTCCATGACCTGGATCTTCATTGTACTTCATTAACTATGTTTTCTCTATGCTGTCCTTTCTCTCCTCCTTCTAGAAAGCCCAAAATATAAGTTTGTGTTCATTTAATGGTGTCCCATATACTGCCTATGTTGTTCATTCTATTAATTTTTTTATTTTAATCTATTACATACTTGGGGAATTTAAAAACATAAAATAATGATTATTTTATATTTTTATTTTTGCCTCCAATTATCCTGTTCCCTCTAACACTAAAACTCTTATTCTCAGCAATCCCCCTCTGACTGTAAATTTTTTTGACTCAGTGAGTTAATTTTCTTTGCTTGCATGAACATGAGTTGGGCTTATGTACTGGAACACAGCAACTTGTCAATTTTTCCTGGCTACTAAGAAGAATGGCACAGCCTTTCCCAGAAGCCATCAATAGCTGATACACTGTTAATGAAAATGAGAACTCATTAGACCCTCCTCTATTCTTGAAGAAATGCCAATGGGTCCAATCTTGTACAGATCTGTACAGGTATTCACATCTGTGAGTTCAAGGGTACATTGGTCATATCCAGAATCCACTAGTTCATAACCCTCCTTGCTATCTTTTGGTTCTTACATTCTTCCTACATCCTTTTGAGATGTCTCTTGAGACTGAAGTGGTGGTACACATATCCTGTTGAGGATAAGTGTGAGTACTCCACAGTTATCCTTAGCCCTTTGAAGAGCTGTGACCCTCTACATTAATTACTGCTCACTATAAAAAGGAGCTTCTCTGATGAAGGCTGACAACATCAATAATCTATAGGTATAAATAATAATGTAGAAGTCAATTTGACATTATGCATATTCATCAAAATATCAGTTGTAAGCTACCACATAGGGTATCTAACTTCCCCAGCCATGGACACTTCACTGGCTTTGCAATACCAGACACTCATTCTCTGTCAGAGAGTGAGTCACAGCCTAACTAGAAAGCTCTAGGTTAGCCCTATGATAGGTAATATTGCACCAGTTATCATCCTACTAAACAAATGGCCATTATTGTAGGTGATGAAGACCACAGCTGAGCAAGACTTTTGATAACTTTTTCTCCATCAGGGCTTAGCAGAGCAACTTCCAGAACTGTAAAAGCCAGCAAACCAGGTGGAGACTTTGGCTAAATTCCACTATTACTTCTCTATGTTCTGGAGCCAAAATGTGTAGTGTCTTTAGCAGTAGTATTTATGACCTAGGGGCTCAAGCAAGAAAATTGACAATAGCCTGTATTGTTTTGTGGTCTGTTGCCTCTTTCCCATAATGAGGGTTCCTATACATGACACTAGGGTCTTGGTTTTATAACCTGTGGTTTCTAGAGGAGCATTACCCACCATGCAGTGTGCTTCATTGATTATTGATTCTTCTTTTAAAATAGTGTAAGAAAATAGTGTTTTCATAGGTATTTTTTTCATGCACTCTTACTTTTGATTAGTCAACATTCTCCCTTCTCCACTGTTCTCTTTCCTCTCCCTACTTAAACTTCTTGGCTCCTACTATTCTTACAGTCTACTTTCACATCACACACATTCTATTATCTTCTCTTCTCCTTAAGTTTTCTTCTCAATCCCTTTCTCCTCAGACCTTTCTAACTTCCAACCTTTACAAACTCCAGATTAATCATTCAAATCTAACCCTTTAAAGTGAGGATCTACTTATGAGAGTGAACATGTGACATTTGTCTCAGTCAATATAAATTTTCCAGTTCAAGACATTTTCTTGAGTATTTCTTGATTTCTGTTGTTGCTGAATATAATTCCACTATTTATTTTCATTATCCATACATCAGTTGATGGATATCTAAACTGATTAGATTTCCTAGTTATTGTTAATATACATTTATATGTAGATATATATTTATTCATTTGGTATATAGTTGGCTACATATACATTGATAAACACATGTGCATATATAAAAAGAATGTATATACAAAGTGCAATGCCGAGTTTCATAATATTGCTTCTCTGTAATCCCTACATTTGGAAGCTGAGGCATGAAGATTTTGACATCAAGGCCAGCCTGAGAGTCCAATGAAGTTCTAGAGAAGCCTGAACTAGCAACATCAAGTCTATATCTTTTGACATCTTAATAAAGTGGCATCTTAATAAAGCCCAAGAAAACCAACCAACCAATCAGCACTTGTTTCCTTATTCTGTAATTCCTCTGTGTTCGCTATGTACAGAAATTTTTTTATGGGGACAGAAAAGGAGCCAGTAAGATTCAGAACCCACAGGTCCATGCTGTCTGAGAAAGTGTACAATAGGAAACTCGGACCCTATCACCATGCATTTTCCTTCCTGTATTTACTTCTGAACATTATACATGTTGTATCTCATGTTCAGATTCTTAGTCTCATGTGGAATCCTGCTGTCTGAATTCCTTTTTAATTGTAGTGACACAACACCATATCTAAGGCAACTTGTAAAAAAACCTTTAATTGGGCTTATGATTTCAGATAGAGTTAATGATGGCTAACAAAAGCATGGCAGCAGAATCTGAGAGCTCACATCTGTATCAACAAGTAGGAGGTAGAGAGAGCACATGGAATGGCAACAGGCTTTGAAACCTCAAAGATCATCTCCATGATATACCTCCTCCAAAAAGACCACACCTCCTAATCCTTCCCAATTAGTTTCATCTAGGGGGATCAAGAATTCAAACTTATGAGTACATAGGGGCCATCTCATTCAAACTATGCACATGGATATTAGTAAACTGGGAAGGAAAGATGTATGCAATAAAGGATACTCCCCATATTTGATCATTAGTTCAGAAGGAAAAAAATGAAATTTCATCTTTGCCAATTGCATTCTTTCCAACACCCCAGTAATGAAATGAGAATAATATACCTTTGAGTTGCTTAAATTCAAGAGAAGGGTTTAGTCTGAGTGTCATGGAAGCACATGAAAAATGTAATATGTTTCTTCGAGACAAAGGTGGTGTAAGCTAAGTCAAAAATAGAGAAAATAGCCTCTGATTGGTAGACTCCTTTGATGCAGTAGGAACTTGGTCATCACTATATAAGGTCCCCATAAAACTCAGACTAGCAGACTATGAATAAACACAGACAATTGTAGCTAGAGTTTTCCTACTGGGCCCACAGTCAGGACAAATCTCTCTCACCCGCCAGTCCCACAGCCGCTCAGACCCAACCAAGTAAACACAGAGACTTATATTGTTTACAAACTGTATGGCCGTGGCAGGCTTCTTGCTAATTGTCCTTATATCTTAAATTAATCCATTTCTATAAATCTATACCTTGCCACATGGCTTGTGGCTTACCGGCATCTTCATATGCTGTTTGTCATGGTGGCGGCTGTCAGTGTCTCCTCAGCCTTCCACTTCCCAGAATTCTCTCCTCCTTGTCCCGCCTATATTTCTTCCTGCCTGACCACTGGACAATCAGTGTTTTATTTATTGACCAATAAGCAACATGTTTGACATACAGACCATCCCACAGCAGACAATGATGATAGAAATGAGTATGAGAAAAGTGATGTTTGACAGTTGTTCACTGGATGTATATGACTGTCTTCACAGGAGTATTAAGAAAGTAAATAATTCAGCCAAGAGTTCAGTACTAGTATGGGAGATAATCAGATTTGCTAAATTCATGTTGCAAATGTTTTCCATGAGGTAGGAGGGGCTCTGGAAGTTCTGAATAATTTAGACTGTTGCTGATGCTTGAAAAGATACACCAGCCTGAGCCTGGCAAAGCCAGGGATCTATTTCTAGAGGTAGCTGAGGAGGCATAAGAATGGTCCTGTTGCTTTTCATCCTAGAACCTGGCCAAGCTATAGAAGGTAAAACCACCCAACTTGAGAAGGGGGAAGATGTGTTTGGTTCCAGAGGCAGCACTGAAGAATAAAGAGACTGTGTGAGTCATGAAAAAGACTGAATTATGAGGACTAGATAGAGGACTGTTACCTGTTAATCCACTCGTACCCAATATTAATCTTTTTATCCCATTCAGTAAATTATTTTATTTAAAAAGGAGTATAAACTGATTTGTTTTCCCTCAAAGAACAGATCTTTAAGTAAAGCACAGGTTATATTAAAACTCACACTATGACTTTCTGATTATGTCCATGGTAATATTTATGCCCCTGGCCTTAACATGATGTTGAAGTCCTTTATTTATAGCGTGATTGTGAAAAATGAAGGGGCATTCAGGAGAAAATGAAATCACTACCATGAAAACTTTGTAGTTTCATTACTGAATGTATAAGTTCTATATTTTTCAAATTAGTCCATAAATTGTGAATTAGAACTTAAAATAACAGCAAGAGAAATTAAAATTATGTTTATTACATGGATTTAAAGTATATAAAGCACTTTCACTTAAATTGTCACATGCAACTTGACTGTGTGAATGTGTGTGTGTGTGTGTGTGTGTGTGTGTGTGTGTGTGTGTGTGTGTGATTCCTGGGGCCATAGTCAGAATCTTGTACATGGTAGATAAGCAGTTTACCACTAAACTAAGTATTTTGCCCATTGTAGTTTTAAATTAATAAATGAAATAGCTTAACTTTATTAGAGCAATAAATGTTATATCTATGTTCTCAAGCCTGAAAATTTCACATATTATGCATAATAAGTGGATATACACAGTAAAGAGTCAAAGAATGAGTCCTTCATGTGTCCCTGGAGATCGTTGACATCTTATCTTAAATTTTATTTTGCATTTGCTTTATTTTTGTTATTTACTTTTGGACTATAATTTAATTGCAACATGTCTCTCTTCCCTTTCCTCCCTCCAAATCTTTATTGTTGCTCTCTATTGCAAAGACTGTTATGGACATTGAAATCCCTGGGGATAAACGTAAACTCAATCCAATTATTAAAGAATGTTTAGACTTTTGTTAGCAGGACAACAATCTCTGAGCCAAACCTGACATTTCTGTGTGGATGGGAGGGAGGCGATGGAAGGGTTTTTGAAGGAGAAATTCACAAGAAAACATGGATTGTCTGCACAAGCAAGCCAGGATCTCTCTGCTCTGCCAAGATTAGGTCATTAAGGTGACCTCAAAAGCTGGTTGCATAAGCAAAAAAAAAAGTCATATCATAACAAGTAGATTGCCATGGTTGTACATTTTTGGGGTATTTTACTGAGTCTGAGTTCCTGGGACCTTATCTTCTAGGGACTGAAGGCAGACAGATGTATAGTGGGTGCCAAGATGAATGTCTAGCATAAAATGGAGTTTCTTTAGCCATCACAAGAGAAGTTACCTTGATGAGGTTTGAAGACTTCCCTATTGGAAGAGAATCTACAGTCACTAATTTACTAAACTAATACAATGTTCATACATTTTTACATATACCCACAGAGGAGGTTAGTCTTCACTCTATAGTAAACTTTAAACAATACAGTCCATGAAGGACTGGGAAACTTATTTTCTTGAATTTTTGTAGTGTATTTTTACATGATTTAAATTAATTTAATAATATTCTATATGAAATGGTTTATTTTATCATAAAGAATATAATTACAAGTAAAACAGTAAAATCGGTTTTTATAAAGAGACATTTATCAGAATAAAAAGGTTTGTAATTAGTCTTTACCATAATTGGGTTAAAACTAGTTATTTTCAAATGGTTAAAATTAACAAATTTAACAAAGACAGAAAGTAATTATTTTGATTAAACATTTTTAAGTCAATTTTTATTACCATGAACAGATCACTATAACATGATAAATTTATGAATCCTGATCCTCAAATGTATACCAATTATTAAGTCCCATCCTACATAAACTTTATAACTTTTAGTTAGTTATTTGTTGACTTGACTTTAAGCTTTTATGGTCTGTGTCTTTATCGGTAATTTATATTGAAGACAAAATATCATTTTATCATATAAAAATCTATTCTTACACAATTTTCTGAGAATACAATCCCATATTTTATATATATTTTGACATTTTAAAACTATTTATTATTTCTCTTTATTTTTCTAAATAGTAGTTAAATCCAAATTACATACATAGTATATTGTAGCAAATTAATATTACCTGTACATATACTTTGCACTATTAACATTGTTGTAAGGTTTAAACAAACACTTAATGTTTATAATTGTACAGTTTTTTAACCTCACAGCTGTATTTTAGAGATCCTGAGAGAGATAAAGTTTAAATTTTAGCAAGAGTATCAGAGATACTGATGACCTTGGGTGTGATCATTGTTTGTAAGTGAACACCAAAAAAGACTGGGGGGTGCTTACATAACGAAACATCTGTAATTATATCTAGTCATCTTAAAAATTGCATAAAAATTTCTCTTGATTGAAAATATTTAAATATCATATGGCATAAAAACATTAAAAAATAAATTTACCATTTGTTGTAAGAAATTTTCTTTAAGGGGAGGTATTAGGTGTTATATATATAATTGTTGCTCTCTATTCTCAACAATCCCACAGTATATGAAGGTGTAGCTCTGTAAGATAAGATGGCTTGTTTAAAATCCCTAAGTATCTTACGGGGAATATGCCCACATTCTGCATCAAGGAAAATTACCAGCAACTCTGGGTTAAAAGGGTTAAAAACACAATGGGCCTACAAAAAGGAGAGGTTAAGTTATCCTCAAGATCCTATTACTTTTGAACTAACTGAATCCCCAAGGCTAGTGCTAACACCAGACTGCAAGTTGAATGTTGAGGCTTATTGTTATTGTTACAGCTCCTTCAATAGAGAGTTCTGAGTTTACACTTCAGCAAGGAAGCCTGCTTCCAAGACCAGCAAGTCCAAGGTTATATGACAGTAGATCTGGCACATATCTAACTTGTATCTTCCTTATCTTCTTGGAAACTCTGAGTCATTTCACACGTTAGATCTTGACATTTTATCCATCAGTGGATGGAACTGAATCCACTCATCATTTCAAGAGTATTCATAAGAATGTAGTAAATGATACTTGCAATTTTATATTCACATTTGTAGGCATAAGTTTCTCTCCATTTTCCTCTTGTCTTTCAAATGGTAAGAGCTCATTTCCTATAAGAAGGTTTGTCTCCCTGTCAAGTTTATTATTATTAAACATTATTATTATTATTATTATTATTATTTGATTCATAGTGCTACTTTTCAGTTGACTTTACTAGATACCAGAGATCCATAATTTCTACATTTGTTGCTCATAATCCTAAACATTAAATCTGATTAAAAATGTATTAAGTCACACTTAACTGACTTGAAATCCATGCTGTTACTGGATAAAACACTGTACAGAAGTCAGTCTCAATCAGGACACAGCACAGACATGAGGGCTCCTGATCTGGACTCCAGGTATGTAGCACACCAGTGCTTATCTCAATATGGTCAGTGTTGCCTTGCTTATGAGGAACTTCTATAAATTAACTTTTGAATGCAGCTTTATATAGTTTTTGTTGTGTGCCAGACACCCAAATGACAGGTTCCAGATTACCCAATTAGTTTCCATGTCAGGCTGCATCACCAAGAGACACAGTCACTTGAAGTGTCAAGTCAGTCAATACATTGGCAGGGCATTAGCCTGGTATCAGCAAAAACCAGGGAACTCTCCTAAACTCCTGATATATGTTACAACCTCCTTGAATTCTGGGGTCCCCTTGAGGTTTAGTGGCAGTGGGTCTGGAAGTGATTTTACCCTCACCACCAGCACTGTGGATCCAGAATACATTGTAACTTATTATTGTCAAAGGTACAACAGTTTCCCACCCACAGTGGAATAAGTAATAATATAAACCATTCAGCAAATCAGAAGTGTGAGCCTGGGCTACTTCAGCTGCTCCTCTTAGTACCTCTACCTGCTGAGATAATTATTCAGATAAAGTTCGACTTTGAAATGCACTGAGTGGCTTTGGAATAACTGGCTAGAAAGGTTCCTCCTCTACCTTGTCATTAGCAGCAAAGATATGACAAGGTAAATCCTGATTTGGAATAGATAGAGTTCAGTAATCATGATGCATCTGGATCATGGCATCTATTTGGATGCAGACAGCAAAGAAAAAAATCAAGGGAGAATTAAAAAAGAAAGGAATAAAGAAGAGAAGGGGGGAAAGGAATGAAAGTCTACAGCAAAGCCTTCTAAAAGGATTTTTATTGACACATACAGACTTCCTACATATGTATCTGAGGGACTAGGAGTTAGAAAGATCCTTGATAGGCAGAAAGATAGAATGAGGGGCCATAAAGAGACAATAAAGATGACAAACTTCCTGATGATAAAGATGGTACACTTCCAGCCCCTTTCTCATATGCCTGATTTGACTGGAGACAAAGACCTAAAGACCTGGCAGGTTTTTTGTTCTGCCATTAGGCCTCTTGATTGTTCATCAAGCTCAAGGCTGGATCAAGGAACATTGGCTCTAAAGTTCTGGGCTTATCTGCCTCCCTGTCTTTGTTCAAGCTGACCAGTCCTAAATTAGGTGATGAAACCCCTCAATGTTTGTTAAAACTCCTGGCCCTCAAGGAGATACCAAGCTTCTTAGGGATTCCAGGCATCACACTCAGGTTATCAGACTTGGGGAAGGATGACTTTAATCACAAAGTTTTCTTCTGCCAAAATTATATCAACTTTGTAATTTATTTTTTATTATTAGCAGTGTATTATTGTATTCTTAGAGATTGAGTTGTCTGATCAGTATATTGTATGTATGTAGCACGGAAACTCATGTTAAATATTGTTTTCATCAAAATTTCAATTGGAACATTGTACCAATAAAGACTCAGGAGCCAGATGCTGGGGTGAAAGCCTGCTAGTATAGAGAGACAGAGAAAATACCCAGATGACCTTCTTCATCCACCATCATCTCCAAAAAAAGAGCTTTCTCCTATCCATCTCAAACAAGATGCCTCCAACTGAATGTCCCCTCCCTTATTTCTGTTCATCTCTCTCTAAGTCTTCCTGACTCCCTCTTAATCTCTATGATTGTTTCTTGTAAACAGGTTGCTTGCTCTGCCTTTTGACCTATGGTAGATTTTATGTAATCCTGTTTATAATATTCAATCAGAAAACCCTTGGATTAAAGGTGTGTGATAGGGCTGAGCCACACTGCAACTAGAAGCAGGTTTTTCCAGTAAATAACACAATATTAGTGTTCACAGTGTGATCAAATATCTTGCAACAGTTAAAATTCCTCTTGAGGCAGAAAGATTGTAAGGGCCAGAGGTGGTGGGTGACTCCAAAGAAACAGCTTCATCCAGTCACAACAGGGCTGACACACATATGAATTCACAAATATTGTGATAGTGTACACATACCTGCACAACTTCAAATCAGACAAACTCCTACTAGGCATAAGGGGAAGTGGACACAAATTCCCATCCCTATCTAAGAAGCTATTAGCAATTGATACTTGCTGGCAAAGGGGAAAAGTTTTCTCCATTGTAGTGTCATAGTCTCCACCATATTGCAACAATTGTATATTGCAAAAATATTGCATTTCATAGTTAGTAATTATTTTTAAAACTTTCTTTGTTTCCTTTATAAAGTTGTCTTTTTTTTTTTTTTTGGTATTTCGAGACAGGGTTTCTCTGTGTAGCTTTGCGCCTTTCCTGGAACTCACTTGGTAGCCCAGGCTGGCCTTGAACTCACAGAGATCCGCCTGGCTCTGCCTCCCGAGTGCTGGGATTAAAGGCGTGCGCCCCACCGCCCGACTTATAAAGTTGTCTTAAAAACATCTGTCACCATGTACAAAACTTAAGACCAAGTGGATCAAAGACCTCAATATAAATCCAGTTACTCTGAACCAGATAGAAGAGAAAGTAGGAAGCAGTCTTGAACACAATGGCACCTGAGATCACTTCCTAAATATAACACCAGTAGCACAGACATTGAGAGAAACAATCAATCAATGGGACCTCTTGAAACTGAGAAACTTTTGTAGTGCAAAGGACATGGTCAACAAAACAAAACAACAGCCTACAGAATGGGAAAACCTCTTCACCAACCCCACATCTGACAGAGGGCTGATATCCAGAATATATAAAGAACTCAAGAAATTAGACATCAAAATACCCAACAGTCCAATTAAAAAATGGGCTATAGAGCTAAACAGAGAATTCTCAACAGAAGAAGCTCAAATGGCTGAAAGACATTTAAGGAATTGCTCAACATCTTTAATCATCAGGGAAATGCAAATCAAAATGAATCTGAGATACCACCTTACACCTGTCAGAATGGCTAAGATCAAAAACACTGAAGACAGCTTATGCTGGAGAAGATGTGGAGCAAGGGGAACTCTCCTCCACTGCTGGTGGGAATGCAAGCTTGTACAGCCACTTTGGAAATCAATATGATGGCGCTTTCTTAGAAAATTGGGAATCACCTCCCTCAAGACCCAGCTATACCACTCTTGGTCATATACCTAAGGAATGTTCAATCATACCACAAGGACACATGCTCAGCTATGTTCATAGCAGTATTATTTGTAATAGCCAGAACCTGGAAACAACCTAGATGCCCTTCAACTGAAGAATGGTAAAGAAAATGTGGTACATATACACAATTGAGTACTACTTAGCAGAGAAAAACAATGACATCATGAGGTTTGCAGGCAAATGGATGGAACTAGAAACTATCATCCTGAGTGAGGTAACCCAGACTCAGAAAGACAAACATGGTATGTACTCACACATAAGTGGATACTAGATGTAAAGCAAAGGATAACCAGACTGCAACTCACAACTCCAGGGAGGCTACCCAGTAAAGAAGACCCTAAGAAAGACACAGGGATCACTCAACGACAGAGAAATGGATGAGTTCTACATGAGCAAACTGGACATGAGGGGGGATATTCGAGGGCAAGCGTTGGGGGAAAGAGAGCTTAGGGGAGCAGGATGTCCCAGCTGGATCAGGAACAGAGTGGGAGAACAAGGAAAGAGATACCTTGATAAATGAAGAACCCATCGGAATAGGAAGCAGCAGAGTGCTAGAGGGTCCCCAGAAATCCACAAAGATACCTCCACTATAGACTACTGGCAATGGTTGAGAGAAAGCCCGAGCTGACCTACTCTGGTGATCTGATGGCCGAACACCCTAACTGTCATGATAGAACTCTCATCCAGTGACTGATGGAAGCAGAATCAGAGATCCACGGCCAAGCCCCAGGTGGAGCTCCAGGAGTCCAATCAATGAGAGAGAGGAGGGATTATATGTGCAAGAGATATCGAGACCATAATTGGAAAAACCACAGGGACAAATAGCCAAACTAGTGGAAACACATGAACTGTGAACCAATAGCTGAGGAGCCCCCATGGAACTGGACCAGGCCCTCTGGATAAGGGAGACAGTTGATTAGCTTGAACTATTTAGGAGGACCCCAGGCAGTGGAACCGGGACATGTCCTTAGTGCATGAGCTGGCTGTTTGGAGCCTGGGGCCTATGCAGTCACACTTTGCTCAGCCTTGGTGTAGGGAAGAGGGGACTGGACCTGCCTCAACTGAATGTACCAGGCCAGGCTGACTCCCCAGGGGAGACCTTGCCTTGGAGGAGGTGGGAATGGGGGTGATTGGGGGGGGAAGGCTGGGGGTGGGAGGAGGGAGGACAGAGGAATCTGTGGCTGATATGTAAAATTAAATTAATTATAAAATAAAAATAAAAAAATAAAAAATAAAGCAAAACAAAATGAAAAACTAAACAAAACAAAACTTCATCTCCACTCTACCCTTCTCATTTCCACATTCTCTTACTTTCTTCCTTCTCTAGTATGGAGGAGGTACAATACTGGATTCTCCTGTCCTCAAGCAATCAAAAGAGGAAAATTCTGTCCATCTTGGTTTTCACATTTCAGGATAAATTTTATTAAACTTGCTCAAAAGTGAATGCCTAGTGTATAAATGTTTAGGGCAGTATCAGTCACAGCATGCTGAAATAAAATGGCTGTCATATGAATTTCAAAGTTGGAGTTGGAAAAGGACAAGATAAGGAAGTAAACTGGAGATGGCACAGAAACAAGTGATCTATTCAGTAGAACTGGAGTGAATAAAAGGTAAAACAAAACTGGATAGACCTCAAGGAAAATAAAGAGTTTGAAGACTTTGGTTGAAGGTAGTAAAGAACATGGAATGCACATGTGGGAGTCAGTTGTTCACACACTGAGTCTAAGACACACATTGCAGTGCTGAAGCAGGTGAGTCAGTGATGAGTGATGAACCAGACATAAACTGAGGTATATTTCCAGTGGAGAATCCCAGAACTGCAAGTTATTTACTCTTGTAACTGTAAGCTCAGGGACAGGTGACACAACACACATAAATAACTCTGAAGTGACTGTGGTGGCAAAAACCTTCACCTTCAGCCTCTAGCCACTCACTGATTTCCTCAGAGGAACTTTTACAATGTCCATTTACAACATTATACATTCTATAGGTGTGTTATATTTTACCTTTAATATTGTAATATACTCTGTGTCAATTGATTGTTTAGATATGCTTAAATCTATAGTTACCTACATTGTATTATTACTGTGGCCAATAGTCAATATATTCATTTTATCTACAGTTGCCTTGCTTAGGAACAATGGCATATAATCAAAGCCTGGGTGGGTAGAGAGCTTTGTATTCTAGGTTTATATAAGTTGCATCTGTGATTTACACAATTAATAAATTATCTCATGATTCATTAGACACAATTCATTGTTATTATTAAGCAACATATGAATGTATACTGATATTTCTATAATTCATTGTATGGTCTATTACAGAATTTCTTTATCCCTTCTTTGCCTATATTGAATAATGCTGATGTAAACAGTAGGGTGCAAATTTTCACACTGCTTTTAAACTTCGGTTCTCCTGAATATACCTTGGAGTGGATTTGGTCAGACAAATGGCAGGCATATCCCTGGGATTCTATGGTCCCTACATCATTTCCATGCCCATTAACAATTCAATGATTTATGATTGCCCCATTATCTTATTAGTTACTGTGAAGTAATATTTCACTATGATAGTGATTTTGAGTTCCTTATATATTGAATATCAATCTGTCAAGGAATTAGAATGAAAATGAAGCTTTTTTCCTTTCGTAGGTTTGTAGAAGCAACCTCCAGCATGGTCATGTCTGCTTGTGTTTCATATTTTATTTCAGCTGCAGCAGTGCAATTGTGTAGACCCAGTCTCTACTCTCTGTCTATAGCTTCAGAGGGTAGGAATGCCATCCTCTTCAGGCCAGTCAAGGCACAAGCTGACACTGGTGCCAGCAGAAACTGGAACAGCCTCCAAAGATCTACATGCCATTTTCTGTACAGTCTTTCTCTGAAACTCTCTCCTGGTCAGTGGAAGAGAAACCATTGCAGATTTCACATTCAGTTTAAGCATGCTGGAGCCTAAATGTGCTACACCTCACTACTGTCATGGAATTCCCAGTATTTGTTACAATGTACTATAGCCCTGAAGAAAATATAACACAACCAGCTAAAAAAATAATCAGAAAATAACATGTTTTTCTAATTTTTGAATGTGTACATGGGGTCATGATCTGAGCAATATGGGGAAGTCTGGATCACCCCTGACAAGATACCTGGAACTGAAACCCAAGTCACTGTTTCATACCTTAGTTTCAACTTTAACCATATTGATTTTTCAAAGTAAATGGATATATTTTGAAGATAAATCTATTTCTTCCTTCTACAGTTTTAAATATTATGTCCTTTTTGAAGCCATTATCTAGACATTTTCTAAAAGGTCTTTGTGGTAGTGTATCTCATATAGAAATTATATAGTTGCAATAGACACATACAACATTATTTTGTTCTCAGTACTGTCATTCTTACTTGAGCAAGTTCAATGAAAGCAGAGTCCTCTGTTGAATGTCTAGGTAGTAGTATAGGACTTTAGGACTAAGGATACTTAAATCAAGAAACTTCTGTTGCTAAATGAGAGACTCTTGGCCAAAAATCCAGTGACCATGGATTTGAGAGACAAAATGAGGTTGATAGTTGGAAAGATCTTCTCATTCTTTGTGTTGATTTACATATGAAGTGTGGTAGAATAACCTGCCCCTAAAACTGAGCATCTCTCATTGATCACTGAGTTGTTAGAATGTGGTTTCCCTCTTCTCACTGAGACATATAACTGCATTTTGAAATCTTCCCTTTTAACTCAGAATTCCCATGTGTCAAGGATCATTATACTTTTAAGGGTTTTATGTAGATGTAACCAATCGTCTTATTAAATAAGAAACACGGAGCCAATGTAAGAATGAAAGCCCAAGAGGTCAGAGCTAAGAATCTTACCAGTTTCCGCCAGCTAGCCTCTCCTGCCAAGAGACCTCTCCGAAAAGGAACCACTTCCTGTGCATTCGTTTTTTAATAAGAGTTCTGTTCTGCCTTCTCATTGGTTGTAAACCCAACTACGTGACTGCCTCGTCGCTGCCTCTCTGTACAGACCTCCAAATCTTCTATGGTTGGTATTGAGATTAAGGGCGTGTGTCTCCAATGCTGGCTGTGTCCTTGAACACACAGAGATCTACCTAGTTCTGCTTACCAAGTGCTGGGATTAAAGGCGTGGACCACCACCGCCCTGGCTTTCGCTATGGCTTGCTAATAGCTCTGACCCCTAGGCAACTTTATTTATTAACATACAAATAAAATCACATTTCAGTACAATTAGAATACCACTATAGTTTTAAGAGGACAAAAAGGGTTTTCCTTCATGTTTTTGAGTACTTATTTATACAATGATATTTCCTAAGCTTCATCTGAGCATTGGGAATGGGTATTTATATTAGAGTTGATACCATCTACTTACAGATGGTACCATATTTATTCATGAAAAGTTACAACCAGTTCTCAACTGTTTTTGTTCTTTTATTTTATTACATCGTATTTTGTACCATCATGGATAAACATGTTTATGAAATGACACTGTATTAATGGCCACAGGAAAAACTCCCAGTGAATTTTTCCATAGAATAGTTTCAAGTGAGAGAAAATCACTCAGAGGAAATTCCAGTTGAGTATCTTGTTTGTTTACTCATGTTGGGAAGGATGGAGCAAAATGACAGTTGTATCCTCTTCAGTATGTTCGTGGTCCATCTTCATGTGCCTTGAAATTCTTACACTCTCCCCCAATGCCCGTTTAAAAGATTAAGTAAAAATTAATTGTAATTAGTGGTCCTGATAACTGGTGGCAGCTCAATTCAATCCTCTCATTGCCTCCAAAGAATTGGCTCCTCCATAGCCTCTATGAATCTCTACCACTATGGAGATTTTGCTTCCTCCTTTGTTGAATGATAAACCTTCACTATTGAACATTTTACACGGAAAATCTTTACCTTATTCAAAACTGTTTTATTTCTTTTGTAAACTTCTTTTATATTTTCTGATTATAAACATGATATGTCATGAGTTAAATGAAAAGCAGTATTCTTTGTGTTAAGATATGCAGAGATAGAGACTAAATTGGAGGTATCCATTGAAGACGGACATGCCCCTTAAAAATTGGGAAGCCCTGTGGAAGAAGGGGAGGAGAGACTGTAGGAGTCAGAGAGAATGGAGGGCATTAAGAGAGCCTGGCCCACTGAACCAACTAAGCAGGGCTCACATGGGCTAACAGAGACTGGAAACTCAGGTCTGGGGCCTGCATGGGTCTGCACCAGGTCCTCTGCATATATGTTATGGATGTCAGCTTAGTGTTTGTGTAGGACTCCTAACAATGGGAGCAGGTGTATCTCCACCTCTTTTGCCTGCTCTTGAGACACTTTTCTTCCTATTGGGTTTCCTTGTCCAACCTTGATATGAGGGCTTTAACCTTGTCTTACTGTATCCTGTTTTGTACTGTTTGGCTGGTGTCTTTTAGAGACCTGTTCTTTTCTGAAGAAGAAAGGGAGAAGGATTTGATCTGGGGGAGAGGGAATGTGGGGGGAAGCTAGAAGGAGTGGAGGAAGAGGGAACCATGGTTGCGATGTACAATACAATATAAGAATCTGTTTTCTATTAAAATATGTTTCCTGGCTGTGTGATACGCATGAGTGTGGTGCAGTGTTGGTGATAAAGATGTGACATTTAGAACCTGGCACTCAGTCTCTTATTGTCAGTACTTTGAACGGTTACATATCTCTGTATTGACTGCTACCTGTTGCAAAAAGAAGCTTCTCTGAGGTTGTGAACAACCAAGGGCAGTGGATATAAATGTAAGTTTCAGAAAGCAATTTGCCAGCACAACCATTTAGTAAATACCAGCATCATGCAGTCACAGCTGCTGTTCTTACCTGCGCAAGGCCAAGGAAACCAAAATTTAGACATGCATTTGGGAAGTGCTCTCCAGTCTCCATCCCTTTCTGAGAATTTCCTGGCAGTTGAATGATGCTGGAGGAGGGAGATTCATTACTTTTTAGAGTGTGGCCACTGGTAGGTTTCCCATGATCCAGTGTATAGGTCTACTCCCATGACCATATGGAATGTAGCACTTGGACTTAATGGGTTATCAAGAAACAACACAAAACAAAAGGAGAAGACATAATATTAGGAGGGCAAGGAATTAGAAAAGCATGTGGAGGTAGAAAATAGGGGAGAGATATGATCATGTTTTATTGTAGACTTGTTTGAAATTATCAAAGAAAAAATAAACTTCCAGAACAGACTGAAAATATCAAGTAAAAAGCTCACTGACCCATGTGTGATGTGTCCTTTGTGGGAGCCTGTTTTCAGGTTCCTCGTGGCTTTACCCAGCAGGTCCGCATAGAGGATGATTAGGGCCACGGGCCGGAGTGCAGGTGTCTGAGATGGTCTGCACTTGGCTGTACTGGGGGGAAGGTCTTTTGCTCCACCCCCTTGGTGTCTCTATAAATACCCTGGGGCAGGGACAGTCGGGCCTGTTGGAATAGGTTCCAAGCCCTCTCAAGCCTATCCTTTATTTTCTATCTATTTAGCTCCACAATCTAAATCCTTCTATCTGATATTTCCTGCTGCTCACACTCAAGAAAACTCTGGGGAACTGTGGGGTTGGTGGGTAAGCGCCCCACAGTCCTCTCTCCATGCCCCAAAGTTTCCAACATGTAATGAAACATGCTTTCTACAGCAATAGAGGCATACACTATTGCTTTTTATATAATAAACACAAAATTTATAATTATACAGATTTCTAAAAGACAACACTATATAGATTTGAACACATTTTCTTTAGCTAAGCCCCCAGGACTTGAATCTCAAAAAATTTGTACCAATTTCTCAAGTTCTAATATGGAACAATTAATATTTAAATCTTCAAACTGAATTAGCTCATGGATTGTTGTGTTCACCTATTTGAGTCCTATAACTAAATGCTAGAAATTCTGTTTATCTAACCAAGATTCGACTAAGTAACAAATTCTATTGGTATATATATATATATGTGTGTGTGTGTGTGTGTGTGTGTGTGTGTGTGTGTGTATGTGTGTTTGCATAACTACATTCCTCTTTTTCACTTTTTAATGTTTCAACATACTTGTAAATGGCCATGAGAGAGACATTTGTCATGTAGAAGTGAAGATTATCTGTCTCTTTAGTTTTCTTTATCAGGTTCTGACAAAACTAAAATAAACAAACAAAAATCAGATAGGCTTAGGCAGGAAGATGCTATGCTGAAAACATTGGCAAATACAAACAGTGTTGAAAAGATTGCCTTTGTTCTGTGGTGCTCTCTTGGCATGGTCTGGGCATTTAGACCATGTATGTTTTCATTCACACAGATCCAAACTTTCACAGTACAGTCCATCTGCCCCCTGGTATCCACTTTTCTATAAACAGAACATAGAAGACATCTTTTGTCTCTCTCTCTCTCTCTCTCTCTTTTTTTTTTTTTCTTTTTGTTTTTTGAGATAGGCTTTCTCTGTGTAGCTTTGGTACCTTTCCTGGAACTCACTCTGTAGCCCAGGCTGGCCTCAAACTCATAGAGATCCATCTGTCTCTGCCTCCCAAGTGCTGGGATTAAACATGTGTGCTACCACTGCCTGGCCTGTGTCTTCACTCTTAAGACTGGTCTTTTCTGTCCCTTGGTTCTTTTCACACAGCTGTACTAACCTCGTGATTTGCATATTGCTCCTTAGGGAGGACCTCTCTTTGCAGGTCCAGGACAAAAGCTAGCCATTCTTTCTGCCCTTATTATTCAGGACTCTTCAAACCAAGTTCTCAGAATGAGGTGCCCTGCTCAGCTCCTAGGGCTGCTTGTGTTCTGGATCCCTGGTAAGGAGAGAGAAACAAAGATGAAGGAGACTGTGTGAAGACTGGGGATTTCAGGGACCCCACTGATGCAGACACATGTTCTGTACATGTGTGAGATTGCCAGTATTATACTCCAGGAAAGTGCTTGTGAGGTTTAGAGGGTGAAGGGAGGAGAACCTGTGCTCTTGTGGCAACTCTGACAAGTACCTATGCAGATGGTACTGCTGATTTCTAGTAGTTTCTATGCTCTCTCTACATAGGTGTTTCATATTAAACATTTTTAGAATATAAATAAAATTCAAGAATACAGTAAGTAGAAAATAATAGAAAGGAAAATTATTTCATTGTATCATTTTGTCTGTACATAACCTTTCATTTCTGTTATTTCAGGGGCCAGTGGGGATATTGTGATGACCCAGCCTGCACTCTCCAGTCCTGTCACTCTTGGAGAGTCAGCTTCCATCTCCTGCAGGTCTAGTAAGAGTCTCCTATATAGTAATGGCAACACTTACTTGAATTGGTACCTGCAGAGACCAGGCCAGTCTCCTCAGCTCCTAATCTATCTGATGTCCAACCTTGCCTCAGGGGTCCCTAACAGGTTCAGTGGCAGTGGGTCAGGAACAGATTTCACACTGAAAATCAGCAGAGTGGAGGCTGATGATGTGGGTGTTTATTACTGTCAGCAAGCTCTAGAAGATCCTCCCACTGTGATACAGCCCTGAACGAAAACCTCCCTGCTTGAATAGATGAAGCTGCCACATAAGTTCCTTGTTTTGGGTACAACATGGTGCAGTCAACACGGCTGAAAATTTGCTTAAGACACACTTGTTTTCCTCTGACTTTCAGCTATCACAATGAACCCCTGGGAGAGGGGGGTTTCAGGAGAATGCATGCTGGGAGAAGGAGTGGCAGCAGCTTGGATTCTAAAAGTGCAGTCAGTTATCAAAGATGGTAGACGGGACCACATCTTGAGAAGGACCGGTTCAGTGTGCATATTTTTTGCCCAGTGTGTGTAATCTTTAATTTCATTTCATGACTGCGCAAACCTCAGTTCTATGGATGTATTTGTCCCACTTTCCAAAAGGGCCATATTGCATAAAATTTTCTTTTTTTTTACTTTAATTTCAAGTTTGCTTATTGAGGACAGGTTGATAGGATGGGCTTGGGACACAGTATATTATTCCACATTATGAAGCAATAGGAGATGCTTTGAGACTTTGTAAGAGGAAGCTGATGAAAGATTCAAACTAAGGAGTAACTGAGTCCTCAGAACAAGTGGTACTTATGTATTTAACAAGGGATTATTATCTAAAAACAGACAAAGAGCTAAAAATACAACCAACCAATTATTCAACAAGAAATCTAATAACCAATCCATAAATGGGCCAATGAAATAGTTCGGAAAAAATAAAATAACAAATGAACAATAAACAACCTCTGTTGTTACAATCTTTCTGCCACCTCTTCTGTAATGTTCCCTGAGCCTTGGAAATGAGATACGATATAGATTCCCTATTTGTAGTTGAGCATAGCACTGACACTTTTTCTCTGCACTTTCACTATTTGTGAGTTTCTGTCTCAGCCACCATCCACTGCTCAAAGAAACTTTTCTGATGTGGTCTGGAAGTTGCACTAATCTATGTGTAGAGAGATATAAATTTGAAGACAGTTTGACACTGAGTCTGTTTAGCAAAATATTAATAGTTGGTTGGCTCTTGAAGCCTGTGGACTCTGAAACCTTTGATGCTTGTGCAGATTTGCATCATCAGGCATGTGTTTTTTCTTGTGGGGCAGGCCTTAAGCTGAATTTTAAAAAGCTGTTGGAAATCCCATAACATCCGTGCCACTCGTGGTCACGTGATCAAATCTTACATTCATGTCATTATTGCAGTTCACAGGTTTTGCAGTTTGGTAACAATGTTAATTTGTTTTTGCCCCTCAGCAGCTCATATAACACCTTTCACTACAGCAAAAACTTACCTCGAGGTCTCCGTTCTCCCGTCTCAGTACTGACGATTTCTCCACATCCTTTTACAAATGTGGGTAGTGTCTATAGAAATAGCATCTCATCATAAAATTCTGGTTGGGAACTGTATTAGTTTTTGCAGCATGAATCCTAAGAGGTCTTATTAATAAAAAACAAACCTGGAGCTAGATATTGGGGTAAACGCTGAAAGATCAGAGAAACAGAACAAGCCACATAGAACCTCACCTTGCCAACTTCTCACCTGATCTTGTTTCCTCAAACTGGAAGCCTCTGAGTCCTCACCCAAATGGATCTCAGCTGAACTGCTGCTCAAAAGCCTAAAAGCTTAAAAAGCTTCTAGTTCCTGGTCCTCACACCTTGTATACCTTTCTGCTTCCTGCCATCACTTCCTGGAATTAAAGTCGTGTGTCTTTCCCAAGCAAGACATGAGATCTCAAGTCCTGGGATTAAAGGTGTGTATCACCATGCTTGGCTCTGTTTCCAGTGTGGCTTTGAACTCACAGAGATCTGGATGGATTTCTGTTTCCGGAATGCTAGGATTAAAGGCATGTGCTACCACTGCCTCACCTCTATGTTTAATCTAGTGGCTGTTCTGTTTTCTGACCCCCAGATAGGTTTATTGGGGATAAACAATATATCAACCAAAAGTTTTCATACAATGCTTGTGATAAACATCATGACCACAACTAATTTATAAAGAGGGTTTCTTTTGACTTATAGTTCAAGATTAGAATCCATGATGGTGTGATGGTGTGGAGAAGGCATGGGGGCTGGAACAGCAGGTGAGAGCTCAGTTCTCTAAGTACATGTAGGAAGTAAAGAACAAAACTTGAATGATGTACAGCTTTGAAATCTCAAACCTTGCCCCCAGTAACATACTTCTAGCAAGTCCACCTCTCCAATATGTCCAGTGAGAGCAACTGGGGACCAAGTATCCAAACACTTGAACCTCTGGGGTACATTCTCATTCAAACCACTACAGCAACCAAGAACAATGATAATCACCCACATTTTGGGGGGAATCTTCAGTATACCTCTGATCAACATCTTGAAAAGAAGTATCCTAACCCTGGCTCAGGGATTTTTGTTTGGCAAAGGTACAGCTTCTGGGATAAGCATAATGCCCATTGCAGGCTAACTGTATTATAACTCTTTTATATTAGTAAGAATATGTATGACTATTACCAAATAATTGTTTATTTTAGGGATTTTTTCAACATCCTTGATGATAGTTTCTTTTTCTCCAACTCTGTCCTTAGTCCTTTCCTCCCATGCATCTCCACACTTCACACTGCCTATTATTCTCCTTTCCCCTTTCATGTAACCTGGGTGCTAACTCCTCTGCTTAGGATCTCTCTTCCCACGACAATGGATTCCCAGATTCAACAACTACTTCACCTTAAGCACAGGACTCTACAGAGTACCTCACACAATACATCCTTTTCCAGCTATATCCATTTTCATAGAAATTTTATAATTTCCCGTTTCTTTGAATTCAAGTAAAGAAACTGATTTTTTTTTATAATTTAATTTAATTTTACATATCAGCCATGGATGCCCCAGGTCTCCCCCCCCCCCCCGCCCCCCCCCCCGCCCCCCCCATTCCCATCTCCTCCAGGGCAAAGACTCTCCTGGGGATTCAGCTCAACTGATTTTTTTTAACAATAAAGGAAATGAAGTTACTGTGATTTCATGACTGAATGCAACTGAAGATAATCATGTTATCGGAATTAAGTCAATATCAGAATGACAACTATCATGTAGTTTGTCTCATGTGTGTTTTTTAGATCCTATATAGAAACATGTAATCAGGTGTGTATATATGACACAAATTGGGGTGAAACTTTTTAGAGGAGCAAACTGTCAGGTTTTGGATGTGGTGTCGTGATTTAAGAGAAAACTGAATTGAGTAACTAAGGACCAAGATGTTTACCATAAAAGTTATTAATGCTGTGGACAGACAAATGAGGGGAGTAACATGGTGGGGACGTGGTGCTGCAGGGAGAGTTCAGTCTTCAGCACTAGAGACAGACAGCAGGGCAGGGTCTCTGCAGGGAATCAGAGCTCCCATGAGAGAAGTGGGAGCTGTTTCTACACAGCTTAAGGATTTGGGGAGGTTTACAGCAAGAGCCTACAGCCAACATCTCTGATTCCCATGCAAATAAGAGAGTGAGGACCAGGATGTGCCTGGTGCCAATACTTTAAGAAGAGTACCCTTTTATCTCATTTCCCGGTGGAGAGCTCCTATCTTCAATGTGCCTCAAGGGCACCAGTCAATGTGTACAAGACAGGGAGAGCTTTGTGCACGGTGATAGATATGGATCTATTTGCAGCCTTCTGCACGTTGATATCCAGTTATGCCAGCACCATTTGTTGAAGATGCTTTCTTTTTTCCATTGTACGCTTTTGGCTTTTTTGTCAAAAATTATATGTTCATAGGTGTGCGGATTAATGTCAGGGTCTTCAATTCGATTCCATTGGTCCACAAGTCGGTTTTTATGCCAGTACCAAGCTGTTTTTATTACTGTAGCTCTATAGTGGAGCTTGAAGTCAGGGATCGTGATGCCTCCAGAGGTTGTTTTATTGTACAGGATTCTTTTGGCTATCCTGGGTTTTTTGTTTTTCCATATGAAGTTGAGTATTATTCTTTCCAGGTCTGTGAAGAATTGTGTTGGTATTTTGATGGGGATTGCATTGAATCTGTAGATAGCTTTTGGTAAAATTGCCATTTTTACTGTTAGTCCTGCCTATCCATGAGCATGGGAGATCTTTCCATTTTCTGACATCTTCTTCAATTTCTTTTTTCAGGGACTTGAAGTTCTTGTCATATAGGTCCTTCACTTGCTTGGTTAGTGTTACCCCAAGGTATTTTATGAGCTCCGGGAGTCCAATTGGCGAGAAGGAGGAGGGTTTATGTGAGCAAGAGTTGTTGGGACCAGGGATGGATGGAATACAGGGACAAGTGGCTAAACGAATGGAAACACATGAACTGTGAACCAATGGCTGAGGGGCCCCCAACTGGATCAGGCCTCTGAATGAGTGAGACAGTTGATTGGCTTGATATGTTTAGAAGGCATCCAGGCAGTTGGACCGGGTCCTGTGCTCAGTGCATGAATTGGCTGTTTGAAACCTGGGGCTTAGTAGAGACCCTTGGCTCAGCCTGGGAGGAGGGGACTAGACCTGCTTGGGCTGAGTCCACCAGGTTGATCTCAATCCTTGGGGGAGCCTTTGCCCTGGAGGAGATGGAAATGGGGGGTGGGCCGGGGGGGAGGGGGGAGGGGCGGCAGGAGGGAGAACGGGGGAATCTATGGCTGATATGTAAAGTTGAATTATATTATAAAATAAAATAAAATAAATTCAAAAAAATTTAAAAAAAATTAAAAAAATAAAAATAAAAATTATACTGTAAAAGATACTAATTGAAAACTGCACACAATCTAATTAAAATTGAATTTGAAGTTTCTTGATAAAAAAAAAGATTAGAACCTTTTTAATTTAGAGAAAAAGGGGAAAATGTTGTGGAAATTCTGCCATGGAATGGAGTAGTTGGCCCAACGGGCATGGTCTTCTCTGGGGATACATCACCCTTTAAGAATAAGATGAGGAGATTCACATGCCACTCTTTGGTGGAAGGCTTCCTGATACCACAGATCAGTGAACTTGTCTGGAGTTTCCCAACTCTCCCTGATGGATGAAGAAATGGTCGTGCAGCTTTGTTCTGTATTCATGAGTGTGCTGTATTGATTTCATCCTTTAATAAATCTGTCCTGATCCAAAAAAAAAAAAAAGAGTGGGAGAGCAGCTGTGCATTTACTACTAGATTCAAACATCACAGTTTCTGTGGAAAGTGACTATTGAGAAAGGGGAGAAAAGGGAGTAAGAGGGCACGAGGGACAAAATAACCCCAAGGATAATATTTACAAGCATGAAAATTTAGCGATATCTTTTTAAATGCTGTCTGATCCCTATTGTCAAATTTCATACTACCTTCTATTCCTTAGACCTGAATGTTCTTACACAGTTGGATTTAATATGTCTCATAGAATGACTATTTCAAGGGTTGGTTGATCATATCCCTAAGGGGTTATCTTGGGAAGAACAAATATCAGGAAACTTCTTAAGATCAAGTTCATGCTTTTACTGAATAAAAACTTTCAAATATTTATATGAGAGAGTGTATGTGTTGTGAACTTCTATATGTTAAGGGGTAGTCCAAGCTGATTTTCCATAACCTTTCCAAAGAGTGTCTAATACAATGGTCTCTGACCCTGTCTTAGAAAGCTGCTGCTTTCTGCACCCAGTGCCCCCATCACTAATCCTGCATTTCCTAACAATGTCCTCTTTGTTCAGTGCTTAAAGCATGAGGATATTTTACATCGTCTTACTCAGAAAGTAAGGCCCTTACTTAATGCTTGACACTTCTCAAACAGCTGCATACATCTGAGCATGCATATTTTTCTGTAAGGAGATCCATCCATGCAAGTCTGAGATCAATGCCCAGACGTAGTCTTACCTTGACTACCAGTGGCTCCTCAATCAAAATTAAGATCAGGGCCTCAGGCATTGTTCCTGAGACTGCTGATATTTTGGATGGCTGATAAGCACGGCAGATATGGACAAGGAGAACACAGAAGGACAACTGCTTAATGGGACAGTGTGTTTTTGTCCTTCCCAGATTGCTCTTGGTAGAGTCTCAGAGCTTTTCATGGAGAGCCTGCTAGCTTTCCTTAGTTGCTAAGAAAAGTGCAACTTTGTTTCAGTTGTGTAACTTGGTCTTCCTGTGAGACTCTTACAGTAAGAGCAGGGCTTGTCTCTGACTGTGTTGCCTGATTAGGGGACCCTTTCCTCTTACTGGATTGCCTCATCCAGCGTTAATAGAAGAGGAGGTCCCTAGTCTCACTGCAACTTGATATACCATGGCTGGCTGATATCCATGGGAGGCTCACCTGTATCTGAGGAGAACAGGGGAGGAGGAGTGGATGGGGCTGGGGGGAAGAGGGAATGTGAGCAGGAACTGAGAAGAGGGGAGGGAGGGGAAATTTTGATTGGGATGAAAGAACAACAACAACAAAGAGATAAAAATAAAAGAAAGAAATAAAAGTCCAACTTTCCCTTTTCTCTTTCTAGTTCTTTCCTAAGCATGGTTCCATTTACTCTTTGGCTTTTCTCTCTGTTTTCCGATGTACCCTTCCTCCTTCTGCCATGTAGTGGCTTGTTGGTCTCCATGACTAACTACTCAAAGGACTTGGTTCCTCTCCACCTCTTTTCCATCTCTCTTCTCTGTCAGCTACTGAGATATACACTTTGATTACCATATTGTTTGACTCTCCAATAAGCTTTCTTTCAAGTTTGCTTTTAAATCATTTTATTAACAAGACTTTGCATCCAAAGAAAAGAGCATAAGTTTTCCTGGTTCTTTCCGTAACTTCACACTCTACAATCCCTCCTGCTTTCCCACAGCATACATAATTCTTCAGTAGGGTCTGTCATACCACTAGGTAAAACTGTCCAATGAAATTAATGGGGTTTCAAAATTCTAAGTGTTCTTTAAACATCACGAAAGACTCTGGTCAAAGAACTTTGGATTTTCTCCACCACAATGTGTTAATGTAAAAGAGCACATTTTCTCAAATTTCCATCAATTTCAAAATTAAAAATCAAGCCTGCAAATTAAGTGTGGGAACCAGATTTACACATCAAATCTTTAGTGGAAAGTAAAACCAAACCAAACCAAACCAAAACAAAACAAAAACATGGATTTGTTTTTAGGGAAAAAGTGATTCAGAAGACTGGAAGGTTTTAGTAGTGAGACCATGGTAGGTACATAGTCTGGAACTGTTTAGTATATATCCTATAGCTGATAAATTTTGATGGGGATGTAGTGGAGTCAGAATTACAGTATGAAATACTATGGAAACTGGCATTTATTTCTCTGAATCAATCACAAAGTTGACTGCTTGGATTTGAACAATATATGACCTGATATAAATGCAGAGAGAAGAGGTTCATTAAGCAAGATTCCAGATTTATAATGTGACCCAATGGTTAGGAGAAATAGTATCATATTATAATGTGGGTCAAATCAGACATTCTTAATCCACCCAGAAAAACTGTCAGTCATCATAGATGGAGAAAATGAGATATTTCATGGCAAAGTCAAATTTAAACAATATCTATCCATAAACCCATACCTACAGAAGGTACTAGAAGAAAAACTCCAACCCTAGGAGGTTAACTATACATACAAAAACACAGATGATAGATAATCTCACAGGACCAAAACACAAAGAAGATAAACACAGAAACACACACACACACACACACACACACACACACACACACACACAACCATGACCAACAACAAAATAACAGGAATTAACAATCATTGGTCAAAAATATTCCTCAATATCAATGGACACAATTTGCCAATAAAAGACACAGTTTAAGAGGATGGATATGAAAACAGGATCCGTCATTCTGTTGCACACAAGAAACACACCTCAACATCAGAGATAGATACTACATCAGAGCAAAGTAGGAAAAAGATTTCCCAATCAATTGGATTTAAGAAGCAAGCTGATGTAGCTATCCTAATATCTAACAAAATAGACTTCCAAACAAAATTCATCAAAAGAGATAAAGATGGGCATTTCATATTTATCAAAGGAAAAACAAAGCTACTAAGATGAGGTCTCAATTCTGAACATCTATGTCCCAAATGTAAGGGCAACCACATTTGTAAAAGAAACATTACTAAAACTTACCATACTTAGGCCACACAATAATAGTGGGAGACTTAATACCCCACTCTTACCAATGGACAGGTCATACAGACAGTAACTGAACAGAGAAATAACAGAACTAACAGATGATATGACTCAAATATACCTAACAGATATCTACAGAACATTTCACTCAAACACAAAATAGTATACCTTCTTCTCAGGACCTCTTGGGACCTTCTCCATAACTGTCCATATACTTGGCCACAAAGCATGTCTCAACAGACACACACAAAAATGAAATAAACCACTGTATCTTATCAGACCACTATGTATTGAAGCTGGATTTCAACAACAACAGAAACAACAGAAAGCCTATGGACTCATGTAAACTGTATAACTCCCTACTGAATTAACACTAGGTCAAGGAAGAAATAAAGAAAGAAGTTAAAGACTTCCTAGAATTCAAGGAACTCACAGCATACCCAAACTTATGGGACACTATGAAAGCAGTGCTAAGAGGAAAGATGATAGCATGAAGCACCTTCATGAAGAATTTGGAGAGATGTCATACTAGGAACTTGGCAGCACACCTGAAAGCTAGAGGACAAAAAGAAGCCAACACACCTACAAGGACTAGGCATTAGAAAATAATCAAACTGAGGACTGAAATCAATAAAATAGAAACAAAGAGAAAAATACAAATAATCAATGAAACAAAGTGTTGATTCTTGAAGAAAATAAAAAAATAGATTAAACCCTTATCCAAAATAGCTAAAAGGTAGAGACAGAATATCCAATTCAACAAATTCAGAAAAAGTGGGACATAACAACAGACACTGAGGAATTTCAGGCAATCATTAGGTTGTAATTCAAAAACCTGTACTCCATAAAATTGGAAAATCTAAAAGAAATGGACAAATTTCCTGATAGTATTTACCAAAATTAAATCAAGATCAGATAAACAATTTAAATAGACTGATAACCCTTAAGGAAATAGGAGCAGCCATAAAACCTCCCAATTAAAAAAAATAACCCAGGGACAAATGGTTTTAAGGTAGGCTTTCAAGGAAGAGCTAATACCATTACTCTTCAAATTATTCCTTGAAACAGACACAAGTAGCATTACAAAATTCTTTTTGTGAGGCAACAGTCACCTTGATACCCAAACTACACAAAGACTCAGACAAGAAAGAATTACAGACCAGTTTCCCTCATGAACTTTGATGTAATAATACTCAATAAAATACTGGCAAACAGAATCCAAGAACACATCAAAAAGTTCATCCACTGTGACCAAGTAGGTTTCATCCCAGAGACACCAGGATGGTTCAATATACAAAAAATCTGTCAATGTAATCCACCATATAAACAAACTGAAAGAAAAAAACCCCACATGATCATCTTGTTAAATGCTGAAAAAGCCATTGACAAAATCCAACACCTCTTCATAATAAAAGCCTTGGAAAGACCAGCCATTTATGGGACATATAAAAACATAATAAAAGCAATATACAGCAAGCTGATTGCCAACAACATCAAATTAAATGGAGAGAAACTCAAAGCAATTCCACTAAAATCTAGAACAATACAAGGTGTCTACTTTCTCCAATATTCAATATAGTACTTGAAGTTCTAGCCAGAGCAGAAAAACAACTAAAGGGGAAAAGGGAATACAAATTGGAAAATAAGTCAAAGTATCACTGTTTGCTGATGAAATGATAGTATATATAAACAGTCCCAAAAACTGTACAAAGGAACTCTTACAACTTTTGTCAAGTGGTGGATACAAGATTAAAAAATCAGTAAACCTCCTATATACAAATTATAAATGGGCTGAAAAAGAAATCAGAGAATCAATACCATTGACCATAGCTCAGATAATATAAAATGTCTTCCGGTATCTCTAACCAAGCAAATGAAAGACTTGTATGACAAGAATTTCAAATCTTTGAAAAAATGAAATTGGAGAAGATATTGGAAGATGGAAAGATCTCCTATGCTCATGGATTGGTAGGATTAACATAGTAATAATGGACCTCTTACTGAAAGAGATTCAATGGAATCCCCATGAAAATCCCAAAACAATTATTTACAGATCTTGAAAGAATTATATTCTGGCACAGCCCTATCTGAATGAAGTGGCAGAAGTCATAAAGCCAGTACAGCTGCTTGACAAAGATCCAGCAAAGCTGAGCCACATGATGGAAACCTCAACGTATATCCAGATAATTGAACCTGATAGAAGAGAATATGGGAAACAGCCTAGAAGGAACTGGCACAGCAGGTAGATAACTTGCTTAAAAGAACACGAATAGCACAGACACAAAGATTGATAATTAATAAGTGGGACTTCATGAAAATGAAAGTCTTCTGTAAGGCAAAGGACACTCTCAAAATGGCAGCCTACAGAGTGGGAAAAGATCTTCGCCATTCCCACATCTGACAGAGGACTGATTTCCAAAATATATAAAGAACTCAAGAAACTAGATACCAATAAACCAATTATTCCAATTAAAATGGAGTAGCAAAACTGTACAATGGAAAAAAGAAAGCATCTTCAATAAATGGTGCTGGCATAACTGGATGTCAACATGTAGAAGATTGAAAATAAATCCGTAACTATCACCATACACAAAACTCAAATCCAAGTGGCTCAAAGACCTCTACATAAATCCAGCTACACTGAACCGAATAGAGGAGAAATTAGGAAGTAGCCTAGAACGCACTGGCATAGGAGACCACTTCCTAAATATAACACAAGTAGCACAGACACTGAGAGCAACAATTAAGAAATGGGACCTCCTGAAACTGAGAAGCTTCTGTAAGGCAAAGGACACAGTAAATAAAACAAATTGACAGACTACAGAATGGGAAAAGATCTTCACCAACCTCACATCTTACAGAGGGCTAATCTCCAAAATATATAAAGAACTTAAGAAACGAGACATCAAAAGACCAAACAATCCAATTAAAAAATGGGTTATAGAGCTAAACAGAGAATTCTCAACAGAAGAAGCTCAAATGGCCTAAAGACATTTAAGGAATTGTACAACATCCTTAGTCATCAGGGAAAAGCAAATCAAAACGACTCTGAGATACCATCTTACACCTATCAGAATAGCTAAGATCAAATCACTGATGACAGCTTATACTGTAGAGGATCTGCAACAATGGGAATACACCTCCACTGTTGGTGGGAGTGCAAACTTGTACAGCCACTTTGGAAATCAGTATGGCGGTTTCTCAGAAAATTGGGAACCAATCTACCTTAAGACCCAGTATACCACTCTTGGTCATATACCCAAGGGATGCTCAAGCATACCACAAGGACATTTGCTCAACTATGTTCATAGCAGCACTATTCATAATAGCCAGAGCCTGGAAAAAACCTAGACGACCCTCAACTGAAGAATGGATAAAGAAAATGTGGTACATATAGACAATGGAGAATTACTCAGCTGTAAAAAACAGTGACATCATGAGGTTTGCAGGTAAATGGATGGAACTAGAAAATATCATCCAGAGTGAGGTAACCCAGACTCAGAAAGACAAATACGGTATGTACTCACTCAGAAGTGGATACTAGATGTTAAGCGAAGGATAATCAGACTACAACCCACAGCTCCAGAGAGGCTAGCTAACAAGGAGGACCCTAAGAGAGACATAAGGATCACCTTGGGAAAGTGAAACCGAGGATATCCTAATGAGTAAACTGGGGATGGGGGGGCAATAGAGGTTAGGGGATTGGGGATGAGAGCATGAGGGAACATGATGGTTGAGCAAGGGGAGGAAAAGAGTGGGAAAGCAATGAAAGAGATAACTTGATAGAGGGAGACATTATGGAGTAAGAGAGAAACCTGGTGCTAGGGAAATTCCCAGAAATCCACAAGAACGACCCCAGATTAGACTACTAGCAACAGTGGTGAGGGTGCCTGAACTGGTGCCTACCCTGGTAATCACATTGGTGAATATCCTAACTGTCACCATAGAGCCTTCATCCAGTAACTGATGGAAGCAGATGCGGAGTTCCACAACCACGCACCAGACAGAGCTCCAGGAGTCCAAAGAAAGGGAAGAGGGTATGAGCAAGGGCGGGGTGCAAAAACACGATGGGGAAATCTACAGAGACCACTGAACCAAGCTCAAAAGAACTTGTGAACTTGAGACCGATAGCTGTGGAACCTGCATGGGACCGGACTAGATCCTCTGCATATGGGAGACAGTTGTGTAGCTGGATCTGTTTGAGGGGTCCCAGGCAGTGTGATCAGGATCTATTCCTGGTGCATGAGTAGGCTTTCTGGATCCCATTACTTATGTATGGTCAGACACCTTGCTCACCCATGATAACGTAGGGCGTGGCTTGGTCCTGCCTCAACTGAATGTTCCAGGCTTAGCTGTCCCCCAATGGGAGAACTTATCTTGTTGGAGGAGGGGATGAAGGGTAGGGGAGGAAGGTGGCAGGTGGTGGTGGTGGGGGGTGGGGGGGTGGGGGGAAGGAGGATGGATAAAAAAAAACAAAAAATATTGTATTATCTATAAAGTCTTCCACAATACAAGAATGTAGTACTAGATTTATCTTCCTAAAATGAAAAAAATTCTGGAAGAGTGAGTTAATGATTTAGTAGCCTGTGATCTACTGTAATTTCACTGAAAATATTCTCCTTATTTATTGTTAACAATTAAATATTGTGTCAACTAGTGCTATGTTCCCTACAAATTTAGAAAATAGTCTCAAAAATGTCTTTAGTAGGGTAGAATCTTTATAGAAGAATTACATCCTTTGGAGACAAATTTGGATTATCCTGGTCTAGCCTGGGACACTTAGGGCACAAGCCTGTACTGACTTACTGAGATAAACAATTCTGTAGCTCTACCTAGATCTGATGATATTCCGCTCTTTGGCATGTGTCCAAAGCACAGTCCACTGCTACAAGGACTAATTAATTGGCTGGTAACACAATGGGTAAGTGTCGGCCCAGACACAACATGGCATGATCATGATGACTCCCTCTCATTCCCAAGGACTACTATAGGAATTTAAGTGTGACACTGTGATCAGTGTTGCCTAGTTCACTGGGAAAGTCCTTGATCACTGTGCTTCATTGTGTTGAAATTTATTATGTATCCAATCCCAGGTGCCAGATGGACCCAGTTCCATCCTCTGTGTCTGTGTCACAGAGTCACCATCATTTGCTAGCCAATCAGAATATTAGCAACTATTAGAAGTATCACCTAGCAAAAACTTATTGAAACGATTAAATTCCTGATCTATTGCAATCCAGCCTGTAGTTGGGAGACTGAGACATACATGCAGACTGGCTATCCCTGAATCAGGATGATGTCTCCAGTGCTAAAAGTGCACATATTGTGTACTTCTCTTTGTATTGTAGTAAGCATGGTTAAGTCTGCTAAATTTTACCTTTCAATTCACTAAAAGAGGTTTTGTAAATTATTATTTTAATTTTAAAAAATGATTACTCCAAAAACACAAACACTTCTCAGGGAGAGCACACAGTGGTTTTGTTTTGTTTTATTTTGTTTGTTTGTTTTTGGTTTGGCTTTGCTAGATGGGGTTTTACTAGCTCTGATTGTCCTGGAACTCACTCTGTAGAACAGGCCATCCTTGTACTCAGATCCACCTGCTTTTGCCTCTCAAGTGCTGAGATTAAAGTCATGTACCACTACCACCTAGCCTTAGTATTTTTTTAATCTATAAGAATTATTTAAATGAGTTGAAGTTTTAATAGTCCCTTCTTTGTTGCATATTCCTTGACAGATATTTGTTTATATTACCACTAATATATCTTTGAAATATATTATTTAAAATAGAGCTTAGGTATAGTAGAAATTTTCAAATAACTTACAAAATGTCACCTGTAATTTTAAAAGAAATACGGTCTCTGTGGGCATATGTGTGGTCTGACCTCGAGTATCTGGGGACACAGGACTTGTGCTCAGTTACTGAGATGAGCAAATCTTGCAGCTGTGCCCATCCTGACTGGTTCCCAGTGATTTGCATGCACTCACTGCACAGCCTTGAGGACTTCTTCATATACCAGTCACACCCTGTACAGTTGTCACTGCAGTCAGGACTCAGCATGGACATGAGGGCCCCTGCTCAGCTCCTTGGGCTCCTGCTGCTCTGGTTACCAGGTAAAAAGTGACTATAATGGGAATTTCACTGTTACACTGTGATTATTGTTGACTGGCATTTGGGGGAGATCCTCTCTTATCATGCTTAACTATGTGGATATTTATTATATCTCCATTTCTAGGTGCCAGATGTGACATCCAGATGACCCAGTCTCCATCCTCCCTGTCTGCATCTCTGGGAGACAGAGTCACCATCACTTGCAGGGCCAGTCAGGGCATTAGCAGTTATTTAAGCTGGTACCAGCAGAAACCAGGGAAAGCTCCTAAGTGCCTGATCTATTACACAAATAAGTTGGTAGAAGGGGTCCCATCGAGGTTCAGTGGCAGTGGGTCTGGGACAGATTATTCTCTCACCATCAGCAGCCTGGAGCCTGAAGACATTGCAGCTTACTACTGTGTACAGTATGCTCAGTATCCTCCCACAGTGATACAAGTCATAACATAAACCTTCATGGAAGCAGAAGTGAGAGGCTGAGCTGTCCAAATGCTCCTCATGACTTACTCACTGAAACTGTTTCTCAGTTGTCACAGAATTTTTAGCAAAGCTCACAGAGAGATATTTGTTTTTGTAGATCTGATGTGTTCTAGTTTTGCAGAACTAGAGAGAGGCTCAACAGTCCTCTCTTTACCACAATTATCTTTCTTTCTCTTCATCTCCAGCACTACAGAATTCCAATGCATTTTTGTCTTAACAGCAGACACAGTCATTCCCTGTGAGGAATCTGAGTTGGATCACCTATTGGGACTCATATAGTACAGTGGAAGCTGCTGTGACCATTCTAGCACACATTCTTTAAAAAGAGAAAATAAACTTCTGTCCTTCAGTATTTAAACAGGAGGGAAAGATTACTGAGAGAAGCTAACAGTATAAATGTTTCCCAGCGTTCTCAAAAAACTAGAGCCCGTGTGTCAGAGAAAGAGAAGGTTGTCTAACTGCGATCCTCTGCTTTGTTCTGAAATTGTATTAGTAGGGTATTGATGCTCTCAGCTGTCTGCAGCAATTACTTAGAATTTTGATGGCTCCTATGTCCACTGTCGGGCTTACCAGTATCAAACAAGATTGAAAAACACTATTATGACTTTTAATCACACTGTGTGAAATGGAATATAGATTTGTTTATATGACATCACAGGGAGAAAATGGTTGTCTTAAACAGGCCCCCATAAGTGGTGTTAATGATTAATTGATATTCTTTTTTTTTTTTTTTTTTTTGGTTTTTCGAGACAGGGTTTCTCTGTATAGCTTTGTGCCTTTCCTGGAGCTCACTTGGTAACCCAGGCTGGCCTCGAACTCACAGAGATCCGCCTGGCTCTGCCTTCCGAGTGCTGGGATTAAAGGCGTGCGCCACCAACGCCCAGCGGATTAATTGATATTCTATGGCTTAGCTTTAGAAACTATAGCGATCTATATTCCATTCTGTTGTTTTTTAGATACTGTGTGTGGGTAAGATCTATTTCCTATCTCATTGTGTGGTTCCATCCATCTACTTGTCTATCTGTGCACCAACAGTACACACAGACTTAATTACTTTAGGTTAATACAAGAAAGAGCAAACAAGTTAGAAAATGTAATAACACTTTTCTAGGCTTCTGATTTTCTTAGCTATGATGTCCCTTGATTTTCTATATGAATTCTAAACTGAGTTTATCAACTTTAGAAACTCTTTTAGGAATATGAATTGCATTACACTGACTGCATGTGCAAATTGGAGAAGAAATACATTTAAAAGTGGTTCATGGAGCTGGAGAGAATGTCCAGTGGTAAAGAGCAGCTGACGCTCTTAAAGATGGCCTGTGTTTGATTCTGGACACCCACATGGTGACCCCTAGGTATCTTTAACTTCAGTTCCAGGATCTTCTGCACCCTATCTGGCCTCTGAGGACACCAGACATGCACACATTTTGCTTACAAACATGTAGTTAAAATGCTCATTAATATTAAAATATTTTAACAAAGTGGTTTGCATTATGAACAGAGATATATTCTCTTTTCACTTGTATGCCCATAAGAGAAAGAGGATCATAGTATGGGCATTTATTACTTCCAATGTTTCAATCTCAGTGAATAATTACTATCTTGATTCCTTAACTATTTTCAAAGGTACAACTATTAGGTAGCCATCAGTGATAGCTATGTACTAGAAAAAAAAAACCAAACTCCAGACAACACTGTTTTAAGCTAGGAAACCTCAGATTCTGGTACTTCAAGTGCACACATGTGTATAGATAGACAGACAGAAAGACAGATTATAGACAGATAGATAGATAGATAGATAGATAGATAGATAATCTCTATCTACCTGCCCATCCAACTATCCACCCATAATAAAAAACAGACTGTTAATGCATAGAAAAATAGCCCAAGTTATTATACTCTATTTTGCTGTATGTTGTTATCTTACTCAATTTTATGTCATCTAAGTACCCTGCTATGACTCCTTAGATTCATTAAGGAGATTAATGAATGTGGGAGATGATGATTATTTAGTGGTTTCTGACCTATGACACTATGGATAATCAAGGACGGTTGAATAGAAGAGAAAAGGGAATAAAGAGCACTTGAATTCTTAGAAGAGATAAGAAGAGCTAGAGAAATGCCTCCACCATTAAGAGCACTGACTGTTCTTGCAGAGGACATGGGTTCACTTCCCAGCATGCATCTGGTGGTTCATAATCATTTGTAACTCCGGTTCCAGGGAATCTAATGACATCTGATTACCTTGGACATAGGTAGGCACTGTCGTACATAAATGCAAGAAAAACACTCTTATCCACAAGTGAAAACAAAGCATCTTCAGCCATTGGTTCACAGTTCATGTGTTTCCATTTGTTTGGCCACTTGTCCCTGTATTCCATCCATCCCTGGTCCCAACAACTCTAGCTCACATAAACCCTCCTCCTTCTTGCCAATTGGACTCCCAGAACTCCACCCAGGGCCTGACTGTGGATATCTGCATCTAGTTCTCTCAGTCACTGGATGGGGTTTCTAGCATGACAATTAAGGTGTTTGGCCATCCTATCACCAGGGTAGGTCAGATCGGGCTATTTCTCGACTATTGCCAGCAGTCTATTGTGGGGGCATCTTTGTGGATTTCTGTGGGCCTCTCCAGCACTTTGCTCCTTCTTATTCTCATGTGGTCTTCATTTATCATGAACATTCCTTGTGTTTCCTCTCTGTACTTGATCCAGTTGGGATCTCCCGCTCCCCCAAGTTCTCTTTCCCTTGCCCCTCGCCCCTCATTACCACCACTCACATCCAGTCTGTTCAAAATGGGGGGGTGGGCGGGGGAGAGGGGGGCGGGGTGGCAGGAGGGGTAACGGGGTGATCTATGACTGATATGTAAAGTTGAATTATATTGTAAAATAAAATAAAATAAATTATAAAAAAAGAAAGAAAACAAAGCATCTTTTTTTAAATTTTTATTTTATTTTATTTTATTTTATTTTATTTCATTTTATTTTATTTTACAATACCATTCAGTTCTAGTATCAGCCACGGATTCCCTTGTTCTCCCCCATTCCACCCCCCCCCCCCCCCCCC
>CABHPH010156033.1:0-16257 GCA_902168325.1 Peromyscus nudipes | reverse complement strand
AACCTGGTAGACTCAGTCCAGGCAGGGCCAGTCCCCTCCTCCTAGGCCGAGCCAAGCAACCCTGCACACGCCCCAGGCTTCAAACAGCCAACTCATGCAATGAGCACAGGACCCGGTCCCACTGCCTGGATGCCTCCCAAACAGATCAAGCCAATCAACTGTCTCACCCATTCAGAGGGCCTCATCCAGTTGGGGGCCCCTCAGCCATTGGTTCATAGTTCATGTGTTTCCATTCATTTGGCTATTTGTCCCTGTGCTTTATCCAACCTTGGTCTCAATAATTCTCCCTCATATAGACCCTCCTCTTTCTCACTAATTGGACTCCTGGAGCTCCACCTGGGGCCTAGCTATGGATCGCTGCTTCCAGATCCCTCAGTCATTGGATGGGGTTTCTAGCACGACAATTAGGGTGTTTGGCCATCCCATCACCAGAGTGGGTCAGTTCGGGTTGTCTCTCGACCATTGCCAGCAGTCTATTGTGGGGGTATCTTTGTGGATTTCTGTGGGCCTCTCTAGTACTTTGCTTCTTCCTATTCTCCTTTGGAAATCAATATGGCGCTTTCTTAGAAAATTGGGAATCAATCTCCCCCAAGATTCAGCTATACCACTCTTGGGGGCATATACCCAAGGAATGCTCAATCATATCACAAGAGCACTTGCTCAGCTATGTTCATATCAACAATGTTTGTAATAGTCAGAACGTGGAAACAACCTAGATGCCCTTCAACTGAAGAATGGATAAATAAAATGTGGTACATATACACAATGGAATACTACTCAGCAGAGAAAAACAATGACATCATGAGGTTTGCAGGCAAATGGAGGGACCTAGAAAAAATCCTCCTGAGTGAGGTAACCCAGACTCAGAAAGACCAACATGGTATGTACTCACTCATAGGAGGATACTAGAGGTGGAGCAAGGATGACTGGACTGCTACTCACATCACCAGGGAGGCTACCTGGAAAACAGGACCCCAAGAAAGACACAGGGATCATCCAATGATGGAGAAATGGATGAGATCTTCATGAACAGCCTGGTCATAAGTGGGGGAAATGAAGGGCGAGGGTCAAGGGAAAGAGAGCTTGGGGGAGCGGGAGACCCCAGCTGGATCAATAACAGAGAAGGAGAACAAGGAATAGGAGACCATGATAAATGAAAACAAAGCATCTTAAAAAACAAAGAATGCTGAACATCAAGAAGCTGACAGAATACAGAGTACAAAGTGGGAAACAATCTGTAACTCAAACAAGAATGAGAACTCTATTTGTGGGATTCAGTACTGGGAGCACCACAGGCTAAAGCAAGCAGCCCTGGTGATAGACTGTCATTCTTACACATAGAAAAAGCTCACAGCTCTTTTAATCTTTAGCACCATTGATGACATTTAATGTTTTAGTAGTTCTTGAATGCAGGCTGACTTTCGACAAGTTGATTCTATCACTCTTTTTATCTTAGAGACCGAGTTAGTCTGTAGACCTGGAAACAAGCAACAGGAACAATTCAGGGAGCCAGAAGCAACCTCTACTGATTTTCTAATGAGTAGTAAGAAGGCTAGATGAGGACATACTGATAATTAGTGGAAGCAGAGGGGGATCAGTCCATGGATGACACAGAGGTCAGTGACCTCATCCACATTGGAAAAGATTAAATACTATTATTTCAGAAGGACAAGAGACATCAACAATCTAATGAACTGCTTACCCTTTTCTGCTCCATACCAGTGGTGTATTGTCTCTAGTGATATTAACACAAGTCTAGCAAATCACTTAATTCTGGAAATATCCTCTCTCCTACAGGGTAGTGTGCTGATGGGCAAAATCTGAAAGGATTGAGACCTAAGGCACATTTCCAGATTCACTGAGATACACCAATCTATTCTATAATTTTTTTAACTGCATTTGCACCCCTACTCGTGTGGACTGGCTGTGCTGTGTGAGTTTCAGACCGTGGGTGGGAATGAATTGTGAATGCAATGCTGAACAGACTTTTGACTGACCAGAACTCAGTAACAACTCCCCTGATGAAAAAAATAGTCTTAGTACATTACTCTCAAAACTCAAAGGTTCCATTTAGGGTGCTGGGAGAAAAATCTACCTCAAATTTTTGTGTTTTTAATTTTTTTCTATATTCTTTTTTCTCTTAAATATATTTCATGTTGTTTTTACTTTTTTTATTGACATCCTTTAGAAATATAAGAAGTCATGTGGAAGCTCTGCCTCTGGTAGAACTCATACTGAACCAAGAAAAGTCCAGCTCAACTCATCTGTCTCTAGTCATTCTGTATTCCAGATAAGGGCAAATTTGTATTGTTCTATAAGTTTATGTAAACTCAGTGTTGAGTTCACCATCAGTCTAACTCAACTTCACAAGCACAGAATCTAAATCCCAATGTAAATCAATGAGCCTTTTTGTGCAGGACAACAAGTGATCTAGATTTCAATGGTGACTTTTCTGTTTTATTTCCAATCTCAGACAGCAGATAAGCTTTATTTACATGCATCATTCTCTTTGTGTTGGAGAAAGAGCCACTGTCTTTCTGCAGGGCCACCAGAGTCTTAGAAGCTACTTGCCTTGGTACCCCAAAAATCCTGTCCATGCTCTTAGTTTCCTCATCAAAGATGCAAACACAAGGGCCAATGAAGTCCTAGCCTGCTTCTATGGTTGTGGGTCTGGTACAGCTTCCACCCTCACAATCAGTAGCCTGGAACCTGAAGATACTACAGTCTATCATTGTTATCAGTATGGTCAAGGATATTCCACAGTGATTAAACATGAAACAAAACTTCCACATGAATGTTGTTTACCTCTGTTGCAGTTGCTTCCTTTCTGAACAACAGCTGCCCTGCTCACTCTTCACTTTTAGCCTTTTTTTTTTAAATCTATTTTGCTATCTTGTTTCTGAAGAATAATTTGCTGACAATATTTTCTCTGTCATTTCTGGATGTTTTAATAAGACATATTTGAATGAATAACTTTGAAGGCAGTCACGCCATGGTAGTGTGAAGCCTTAACAGCAAAGAAGAAATACAAGAAAGCAAGAGGGAAACTATCATTATTCATAGGTGAAAAAACTTTGTACAGGAAATTATTCTACAATTAATTTACTAGACTCAACAACAGAATATCAAGTCTTTGCATTCAAATTTATAAATAATAAGGTATTCACACTGAGGAATTTTTATTACAAATTCTTAGAAACGTCTACCAACATCTCTAAGTAAATTAAGATGGCCATTGTATCTGCTAGGATCTAATGGTAAAACTACCCCTTCCACCTTATAGCTAACTATTGTTCAGCTCAATCAAACTGTCATCTTGGGCAAGCCTAACATTCCCAGTTTTGGCTGAAACTTAAAATTCACAAACACATCTAACAGGACACCGAAGCTTGGAAGCTACTATTTTTTTTCTGAGTAATGAACTATTGGTTTGTGTTTTACGATGATGGTATAGTGTTTCTCTGAAATCACAGCAGTTGATATTGTGACTCTTGATTAAAGAATTTCACAAAGTCCAGACCTAATCAAGACATTATCCTTACAGAACAAATGTGCTGCAGGTTGGTTAATGGGACAAGTAAAATGTCATTACTCAAAACTTAAATATGTGGAATTGTCCTCTCCTGATCTATTTTGAATCCAATTGGGTCTTTTAGATGATGTAACACATCAATCAATCCTATGTACTAGGTATGACTTGCCCACATAACACTCTGAGTAATTCTCAGTGGTAAGATATACAAGATACAATTTTTTTTTTTAATCTGGCAGAAGTTAAAGGGACATTTTTGACATCCGGACATCTGAAATTCTTCTCCAGTGGGACAAGTCCACAAATTTTAGATTTCTGTACCAACCTCTAGAGAATGTAAGTCTAAGACAGAGGAATCCTTGCAGTTTTTTAATTCATTAATTTTAAATATCGTAATATTATTATCATGCTGCATGGTGGGATTCTTTATGGAATGCTCAGTTAATCAAATATTTGCTAGCCCATAGTGTGAGAAACTGCAAGGAATTCCACATAAGCCTGCACCAGGTCAAGAATATCAGGTGCTGTTCTTTCAGAGAGGTGCACATTTATCAAAGACTGCATTAGATTGTTCATTATGCTCAAACTTCCTCTATCTGGAGAAGCATGCACTCTATCTGGAGAATCATGTCTATCACCTTTGGCACTGACCAGCAAAGGGACACACTGTAAACTCAGAGAAGGGACCAGGGATGTGATATTATTTCCTCATACTGTTTTTAAACTGAAATAGCTCAAAGTCATTTACATAAGATGTTACTATACAGAAAGACTTGTAGATGTCAGAATAACTTCACAATGTAAAACATCTTCTTCTCAGTTTATAGCAAATAATTCATGTATGAATATGTATTATGTATTATTTGTCTAATTTGGATATTTTAATGCATCTAATTGTTCTCTTATAGACTAAACTCTCTGTGACAAAAATTCAATTTATAAAACACAAATAACTAAATAAATAATTAATCAGTAGTGATATTATAGATCCTCTGACCTAGCTATTTTGGAGGGATAGATTTGAACTGGTGTCTCAACTAATAACCAATTCTTGTCAAATTTATTTTAGCATTTTCATGGGTCCTATTTTGTTGACAAACATTTCTCTCTCTCTCTGACAAAATTATATATTATAATACTACCTTTCTTATTTGAGAGAGAAACTTTAGTATTTTTTAAACACTGATTGCTTTCTCTGGGATGATTAATAGTCTAGGTTTAAAGGGTATTAATGTGAAGTAGGCAGTGATTTACTTGGGGTTTCTAGTACCAGTGTGGCCTCCTATAGAGCAGGAGTCTTTACCTGCAAATTTTTCCATGGAGAAAGCTCTCCTCTCTCTCTTTTATTCTCTCTCTCTTTCTCTTTCTTTCTTTCTTTCTTTCTTTCTTTCTTTCTTTCTTTCTTTCTTTCTTTCTTTCTTTCTTTCCGTCTCTCTCTTTCTCTCTCTCTCTCTTTCTCTCTCTCTCTCTTTCTCTTTCTTTCTCTCCTTCCTTCCTTCCTTCCTTCCTTCCTTCCCTCCCTCCCTCCCTCCCTCCCTTCTTTCTTCCTTCCTTTCTTTTTCTCTCTTTTTAGAACAAATGTTGTCAGGGAAACTGACCAGTAACAAGCAACTTACTAAATATCAAACTAAGGACTTACACCTAAGATATACAATTATGAAATACTAAAAGAATAAAAAGTTGAAATGCTTTAGGACATTATATTTTCTCACAAAAGATTTTAAAAGCACAAGAAGAGCTTTATATTTCCTTCCCTTCTCTCCTATTCTTTTTAATGCATGTCTTTTCTAGACTGCCTCAGCATGTGTCCTGGACATCTCTTCCCATTTTGAAGTTACCTGCAAATACCCAGAGAAAGGAGTTTGCTGTTCTGACTTGGCCTTTGAAGGTAATCACTGGACATGTCTTCTTCTTTCTGCTCTGGTGCCATCAATCACAGAATTCCCTAGAATGAATTGATATATGTGATGGCCAAATAAACACGCCCCCAGCTGAGTCACTGATAATTCAGTCAAAGCTTCTGTGCCTATTTCCATGTTCATTTTTTTTAAATGAAAAATAATTGGAATTTTTTTCTGAGAGGTGTGATCAAAACTGTCATACATTTGATGATCAGGGTCATATTAAAGGAAACAATTGATGCCAAAAAAGTAGGGGAGTAAACGGGCTCCCAAATTTAACTGAGGTCTATTCCTTCACATGCCACACAAAACTGGAGAACATGAATCAGAGGGAAGGCAATGGCTGAAAGAGAGGAGTCAGCTCTGGGAGAATTTCTAAGTTAGGAAGAATGAGGCTAGCTCAGCTTGCACAAGGGGCACTCAGCATTCCCTAATCATCATCACCTTATCTGTAAGTGTTCTAAGGACTCCCTCTGTTGGCTGAAGTCACATCTTTGCCATTTCATGAGGATCACAAACCCTAGCCCTTTAATTTGGAGAGGATAGCTTTTATTCAGTTTGCAGTTTATAGTCCATCATTGGGTTAAGTTAAGGCAGAAATTCAGTGCAGAATCCTGTGGGCAAGAACTGAAGATAGGACAATGGACTTCAACCTGAGACCATCTGTCCAGCAGTGATAGTACTCACCATGGGCTGAGTCCTCCACATCAATCATTAAAAAAGAACAAACTTGCTCACAGGACAATCTAATGGAGGTAATTCCTTAAACAATTTCCCTCTTCTCAAGTGTATCTATTTTTGTGTCATGTTGACAAATATAACCAGTACACTTAGGCACTTGACTGTGCTTAGGTCTGCACATGGATGGAAGAAGTAATAAATACATTCTTCATGATTGTAGCTGCTTACCATCAGGCTTTTAGAATCCATTTTACACATAACACTGGAGAAATTATACAAGAATAAAAGAGGTGAGAGGATGTATTATTAGTAGATATAAGAAGTACCGTGGGAAAGGGCTGTGAACACTGGATGAAAATAAAAGGGCAACAGATTTTAGGTAAGCTTGGATAGAGCTTATTCTGCCATCACTTTGCCAGTTTGACCAGTAGGGGTTGCCATGAACACATGAGTCTTTTTATTGATGAGTAAACACCTGTTCAAATGTTACAAGCTAAAGCCTCTGCCCTTCCTTTCTTGTCATCAAGTAATTTTGGCTCATTGGTATTCTCTGATTAGAAGACAATATGCAGTATTATAATAGTCTCAATAATATGCTGCAAGTGCTCTTGCACTGGCATGTGAAGCTTTCAGATGTCAGAAATGTTTTATTAGATGCTTCCTTCAGCAAAAACTGACAAACTTAAATATTGAGGAAGGGAATGTACACTCTTCTTCTCTGTTCATTAAGTATATATAACATTTCATAACAATAAAAGGAAGAATTTAAATAATCTAAAGAATGTAGTTTAGATATAGATATTGAGGTCAGCATTCAAAATAAACTGTACAGTTTGGTGATATATTGTGAACCCTAATAAACTTGCCTGAGGATCAGAGGACAGACCAGCCACTAGATTAGACATAACGGTCAGGTAGTGGTGGCACACACTTTTAGTCCCAGCACTTGAGATCTCAAGTCTTTGCTTGGGATGTACACATGTTTTAATCCCAGGAAGTAATATGCCAGGACAGAGAAAGGTTTATAAGGGGTGAGGAAAAAGGAACTCACTCTCTTTAAACTGAGGATTTTGTAGAGGTAAGAACTAGTGGGTAGCTGTTCTGCTTCTCTAATCTTTCAGCTTTCACCCTAATATCAGTACTATATTGACTAGATATGGAAAGAGTAGAAAACTGTGTCTTGTTCCTGAATTTAATATAATTGCTTTGAGTTTCTCTCCATTTAATTAGACATTGTGTGTTGGCTTGCTGTATATTACTTTTATTATGTTTAGATATGTTCTTTGTATCCCTGATCTCTCCAAGACATTTATCATGAGGGACTGTTGGATTCTGTCTCAGACTTTTTCAGCATCTAATGAGTTGGTCATGTGGTTTTTTTTTCTTTCCATTTGTTTATATGGTGGATTACATTGACAGATTTTTGTATGTTGAAACATCCTTGTATCTCTTGGACGAATCCTACTTGATCATAGTAGATTATTTTTTTAGATGTGTTCTTGAATTTGGTTTGTCAGTATTTTATGGAAGATTTTTGCATCAATGTTGATGAGGGAGATTGGTCTGTAATTCTCTTCCTTTGTTGCATCTTTGTGTGGTTTGGATATTGGGATAACTGTAGCCTCATAAAAATGAATTTGAAAATGTTCCATCTGTTTCCATTGTATGAAACAATTTGTGGAGTATTGCTTTTAGCTCGTCTTTGAAATTCTGGTAGAATTCTGCACTGAAACAATCTGGCCCTGTGCTGTTTATGATTGGGAGTCTTTTAATGACTGCTTCTATTTTCTTAGGGGTTGTAGGTCTATTTAAATTGTTTATTTGGTCTTGATTTATTTTCGGTATGTGGTATCTACCAAGAAAAATGTCCATTTCTTTTATATTTTCCAATTTTTGTGGAGTACAGTTTTTTGAAGTATGAAGTCATGATTCTCTGGATTACCGCATTGTCTGTTGTTATGTCCCCCTTTTCATTTCTGATTTTGTTAATTAAGATTTTTTTCTCTCTGCTTTTTAGATTGATCAGATAAGTGTTTATTTATCTTGTTGATTTTCTCAAAGAATCAACTCTTTGTTTCATTGATTCTTTGTATTGTTATCTTTGTTTTTATTTTATTGATTTCAGCCCAGAGTTTGATTATTTCCTGCTGTCTTGCTCCTGGATGAGCTTGCTTCTTTTTGTTCTAGAACTCTCAGGTGTGCTGTTAAGTGCCTAGTATGAGATTTCTCCAAATTATTTATATAGGCACTTAGTGCTATGAACTTTCCTCTTAGCACAAGTTTGGGTATGTTGTGAATGCATTTTCATTGAATTCTCAAACATCTCTAATTTCTTTCTTTACTTCTTCATTGACCCAGTGATAATTCAGTTGAGAGTTGTTCAGTGTTTCATGTTTGTAGTCTTTTTGTAGTTTTTGTTGTTGAACTCTAACTTTAATTCAAGGTGATCCGATAAGATACAGGGGGTTATTCCAATTGTTTTTGTATCTTTTGAGATTTGCTTTGTGACCGAGTATATGGTCAATTTTTGAGAAGTTTCCATAAGGTGCTGAGACGAAGGTATATTCTTTTGCGTTTGGGTGAAATATTCTGTAGACGTCTGTTAATTCCATTTGAGTCATAATATCTGTTAGTTCCGTTATTTCTATTTAGTTTCTTTCTGGATGACCTGTCCATTAGTGAGAGTGGGGTATAACTCTCCCACTATTAATGTGTGCAGTTCTATTGTGATTTAAATTTAGTAATGTTTCTTTTATAAATGCGGGTGCCCTTGCATTTGGGACATAGACATTCACAATTGAGACATCATTTGGGTGGATTTGTTCTTTAATGGATATGCCATGTCCTTCCCCATTTCCTGTAATTAATTTTGGTTGGAAGTCTGTTTTTTAGATACTAGAATCACTACAAGAGCTTGCTTCTTGGATGTGTTTGCTTGGAAAAACTTTTTCCAACCCTTTACTCTGAGGTAATGCCTATCTTTGATGTTGATGTGTGTTTCCTGTATACAGAATGATGGATCCTGTTTTCACATCCATTCTTTTAGCCTATGTTTTTGTTGGTGAATTGTTTGTTGATATTAGGAGATATTAATGACCAATGATTATTAATTCCTGTTATTTTCTTTTTGTTGTTGTTGGTAGCGTGTGTGTGTGTGTGTGTGTGTGTGTGTGTGTGTGTGTGTGTGTTTGTGTGTGTGTTTCCCTTCTTTGTGTTTTGCTGATGTGAGATTATCTATTGGTCATGTTTTCATGGGTACAACTAACTTCCTTTGGTTAAAGTATTCCTTCTAGTACTTTTTGTAGGGCTGGATTTGTGGATAGGTGTTGTTTAAATCCAGTTTTGTCATGAAATATCTTGTTTTATCTGTCTATCATGATTCAAAGTTTTGCTGGGTATAGTAATCTGGGCTGGCATCTGTGGTATCTTAGTGTTTGCAGAACATCTGACCAGAACCTCTGGCTTTTAGAGTCCCCACTGAGAAATTGGGTGTAATTCTCATAGGTCTGCCTTTATGTGTTACTTGGCCCTTTTCTGTTGCAGCTCTTAATATTCTTTCTTTATTCTGCATGTGTAATGTTTTGGGTATTATGTGGCAAGGAGATTTTGTTTTGGTCAGTCTATTTGATCAATGAATCTATTTCCTCTATTGTATGTTCAACATCTGAGATTCTCTCTATGTTCTCTTTTATTCTGTTGGTGATGTTTGTATCTGTAGTTCCTGTTCACTTACCCAGATTATCCATTTCTAGTATTCCCTTGGTTTGTATTTTCTTTATTGCTTCTATTACAATTTTCAAGTCTTAAACTGTTTTCTTCACATGTTTGATTGTTTTCTCCTTGGCTACCTTTAAGGGATTTATTGATTTCTTTGAAATTTTTGTTTGTATTTTCTTCAATTTCTTTAAGGGATTTTTTTCATTTTCTCTAAGGGCCTCTATTATCTTCATAAAATTATTTTTAAGATTGTTTTCTTATGCTTCAGCTGCATTGGAATGTTCAGGTCTTGCTGTTGTAGGATGACCAGGGTCTGGTGGTACAGTATTGCCTTCTCTGTTGTTGAATGTATTCTTACACTGGCATTTATGCATCTGGGTTTGGGATAATTATGGGTATGGGTATTGATTCTTGTGATGTCCTTGTTGGATAGGTGTTTTGTTCCTTTATTATCTGTTTTCTTTATTGTCTTCTGGCCTGGATGTCCAAAAGTTCTGGTAATTGGCAAGTCTTCAGGTCCAGTAGGTTTATCTCAGCTGAGGTTTGTTGGGGTTTGGGTGCCTAGATCCAATGTATCCTCCTGTTCTTCTGACTGACGTGGGCTGTTCTTCCAACTACCCCGAGTTGTGCCTGTGCCTATGGAGTCTGCTGGAATTCTCAGGAGGGCTGGCCACTGGGAAGATGATGAGGTGGTTGGGGTTGGGTGGCAGAGTGGATCTTGGGGAACAGAATCCAATGGATTGTAGTGGCAGTGGTGTTGCAGCCTGCAGGCAGGTCTCTCACCTTCTGGCCAGCTGCTGGGGACTGCACCAGAGTAGTGGAGTTCAACCAGATTTTGGGGCAGAGCCCAGCTGCCCTGCTGGTGCTGAGGTGGGAGGGAGAGTGACAGGATGTGCCCTGGGGCTTAGGATCTGGAGGTTGGGGAAGTTCAGCTGGGAGGCCAGACACTCACCTATTCTCCTAACTGCTGTAGGTTGTGCCTGTGTCTATGGAATCTACTGGAGTTACAGGGGATGGCTGACCATGGGGAAGATGATGAGGCAGGTGGGGTGGGCAGCAGAGTGGGGCTTGGGGGAATAAAACCCAGTGGGTGGTAGCAGTGTTTGTGCAGCCTACAAGCAGCTCTCTCACCTGCTGACTGGCTGCTCTGTGTGTTCATTTATATTTTAAATGAATGTTGTCAGGAAAACAGCATTTACAAGCAACTTACTAAATATTAAAATAAGGACTTATACCTAAGATATGTAAGTATGAAAATAACAAAAGAAAACAAAGCTGAAATGCTTCAGGACATAATTTTTTTTTCTTAGACAAGATTCTAAAAGCACACGAAAAGCCTTAGGTTCCCTTTGCTTCTCTCCTTCCCCTTTTAATGAACATCTTTTCTGGACTGCCTCATCAGGTGTCCTGGGCATCTCTTCCCATCTTCAGGTTGCTGCAAATACCCAGAGGAAGGAGTTTGCTCTTCTGACTCATCTCTTCATGGTGAGCATTGGACATCTCTTCCTCTTTCTATTTTGGTGCCACTAATCACAGAGTTCCCTAGAATGAATTGATATTTGTGATGTCCAAACAACACCCATTACAGATGAGCCACAGTTAGTTCAATCAACACTTCTCGGGTTGGGGATTTAGCTCAGTGGTAGATTGCTTGCCTAGCAAGCGCAAGGCCCTGGGTTCAGTCCTCAGCTCCGGGAAGGAAAAACAAAAACAAAAACAAAAACAAAAAAAAGCACTTCTGTTCCTCACAGTTGCAGCCATTCTGTACCACTTTTCATGTTCATTTTTTAAAAATAAACAATGATAGGAAATCTTTTCTGAGAGGTGTGATCAAAACTATCATAAATTTGATGATCAGGGACATAGTAAAGGAAAGAATGGTGCCAGAAAAGGGGGTATAAATGGACTCCAAAATTTAACTGAGGCCCTTTCCTGCATATGTCATGGGAAAACTGGGGTAAATGAATCAGAGAGATGGCAATGGCTTAAATCAGGAGTCAGCTCTGGGGGAGTTTCTGGGTTGGGAAGGATGAGGCTGGATCAGCTTGTACAAGGAGCACTCAGCATCTCCTATTCCCAACCACCACCTTACCGCAAGTGTGCTCAAGCCTTCCTCTATTGGCTGAAGTCATGTCTTTGTCATTTTATGAGGATCAAAACCCCACACCATTAATTTGGAGAAGGTTCATTCAGCTTACAGTTTATAGTCCACCATTGGGTTAAGTCAAGGCAGGAATTCACTGCAGAAACCCATAGGCAGGAACTGAAAGAGAGACAATGGACTCTGACCTATGATCACCCATCCAGCAATGGCACTGCCCATAGTGGGCTGAACCCTCCCGTATCAATCATGAATGAAGAACAAGCTTGCTCCTGGGGCAATCTGATGGAGGTAATTCCTCAACCAAATTTTCTTCTTCTCATATATATCTATGTTTGTTTCAACATGACAAAAAGCAACCAGTATACTGGGACACTTGAGTATGCTTAGGTCTGCAAATGGATGGAAGAAATAATAAATACATTCTTCAATATTATAGCTGCTTATCTTCAGGATTCTAGAGTTCATTTTATGAATAATGCTTGAGAAATTTGAAACGGATAAAAGAGATAAGAAGATATACTGTTAGTAGATATAAGAAGTACCATGGAAAATGGTTGTGAACACTGCATGAAAATGAAAGGACAAGTAAGTAACACTAAGGACATAGATTTGGTAATCTTGGATAATGAGCTGATTTTGCCATCCCTTTGCCAGTCTGTCCAGCAGGGGTCACCATGAACACACGTCTTTCCAGTTAAGGGTTCCTCCAGCAGAAGGGCCAGTCAGTGAACACAAACAGTGATAGAGTATACACATGGGGAGGAACTGAATTACAGCAATACAAAGAATTGGCTTGAATTTAGCTTTCTTGAAGACTTTCTCTCTGGAATTATTTTTGGTTTCAGTAATCTCTGTAATGCATGTAAGTTGAGGTTTGTGCTGATTGTCAGTGGATCTTTGTTGAATGTGTATTGATTTAAGTGAGTATATTTTGGTTATGAGTTTGAAAACATCCCCATTTAATTTCTCATCCTACAGGATAAACAAAAAAGACCATGGGAGAGCCATGCTTTAAGATAGATCAACCCTTAGTCTAGGTTATTACTTAAAACCCAGTACAAAATTGTATATAATCGTATTTCCTATGTATGGAAAATATTTTTTCTCAATATTAACAGAAATATTTGAGATTTGAAATAATTAGGTCCTCTTAACCTGACTTTTAATCACAAATCCTTGTCTCTGCCACATCACTCACATAAACAGGAACTTGATATACAATCAGTGTAGAATGAAATGGACTTGAGCATACACAAATATTTTAGATAAAAATCAGAGCAAAATTGCTAATAACAATGACCTATTGGGCTGACATAGCAATGTTTTATATAACATAATCATTTCTCAGTACATTCTTCTCCATGAGATATACAGGACTTCCTTAAGAGAAAATAAATTACTTTTAGGTGGAGCTATTACTAATAAATTTAAAACCTCAAACATTTGGTGTATTGTGTGCACAGCATAGACTAGGAAACATTTGAGGTCAGCACTTGAAGATTAGGATGCTAGTAATGTTCTACATCTTGATGTCCAGTTTTAAGCCATTGTTCTGCTATTGTGCAAATGGCTTCAGAATCAAATGACCTTTTGGATAGCTGATTCTCAGGAGAACATGTCTGAATCAAAGTTTTCTGTTCCTCACAATCCAGGCACAGTTTCAAGCTGTACCTTTAGTTCAGTGGAGAAAAATGATAAATTTGATCTTCTTGAGGATATTCAAATAGAATTTTCTAGGACAGTGATGTTATTCTATAATCCAAAACCTTTAAATTTAAATTCAGAGGCTCACCATGTTCATCTCTATTTCCCTTTCCAGGACTAAACATGGTTAGTTCTAAAATTCATGCTCATTCCTTTATACTGCAATCATGAATTATTGTGACAAAGATACAGATATACCATCAATAACCATTAAAGTCATACTAGTATTTTGTAGGATACTAAGAGAAATGGCAGTAGTGGTGTGGGATTTAGCATGTTCTTAAATCAAGAATTGACTCTGCCCACTGGCAGTTGTTGTTAATGAGCCCTATGATTTCAGACCATGGTTAACATATGGATGTTACTCATCCCCAGGACAAGGTTGTCTTGTCCATTGGCAGTAAATGTCTTGTTCTTATATGGTGAAGAAGGGTATCCAGTACTTTATAAATGCCCTGATACTCTTTCTACAAGGTTCAATCTTCTACTACTGAGTGGAGGGTGTCCCTATATGCTCTACTGCCATGTAGGGACACTCTTTTCACTCCATTGCTGCTTCATATTCACATCTCATGATCTGTTTTTCTGCCCATGTCATAGAGAGGATGCTTTACACACAGTCTTCATTCCAGTACCCTATGCCACGTGCTAGACCAGCACGGTTTGGGTCCTGGAACCTGATTGGGAGCAGTGAGGGAATGAAGAAAGGACAGACAGACAGACAAACAGACAGACAGATGTATAATAAAGCTAGGATCAGATGGGATTCTGCTTTCCTCCACAACCAAGAACCTCAGCATATTTATTAGGTAAAGTATAGAAGGAGGAGTTAGCTGGTCTCCACAGGATATCTCTGTAGACCAGAAGTCTCAGACTATGAACATCCAGGGGTAGGAAGTCCTTTCACACACTGCTCAATTGTTCATAAAGACTCATACTTGGACTCCCAAGAGGATCTTTGCCAACCCTCTTGTGCCTGACCCATATCAGGAACTGGCTTTGCCAGTGTTTCATGAGTTTAAGGTCTGCAACATGACCATACCCATGTAAACAATACACATTCACACAGAACTTCACTAACTCAGGGATTCCTCTGCTTTGCATAATATTTTATCTTTGTGAACAGTTGCAAGTTTCAGGGGGGTGGTCACATACCTTAACCAGGCATGAATAACTACTTTTTAGTAGGAACTATAAGGGATGGCCACAGAAGGATGGGTAGCTTTGAGGAATGAGGTGTATTCTAGCACAGCTGAACACTTGCTGAGAAAAAAGAGGAGGAAAGAACATTAAAAAGGGAGGAAAACTGCCACAGTTTGAAGACAATGTGTTGATAGTAGTATATACTCTATGGCTGGGCCCTACTGGGAAGACTATAATAAAATTTTGCATATATTATTTGTTCACTTATTTTTATCTTTTCCAAAATTTAAATTTGTTAGAAGAGTTCTTCTGTGTAACAGCTCTTGCTGTCCTGGAAATTGCTTTGTAGACCAGGCTGGCCTCGAACTCACAGAGATCTGCCTGCCTCTGCCGAAGGAGTGCTGGGATTAAAGGTATGAGCCACTAGCACCAGGCTAAAAGTATATTTTTATCTCATATTTCACCACTGATTGGTGGTATACAGGGTAAACATAGTACAGAATTCTGGAATATGCTCTAAAGAGCTCTCTCTGGACTCGAAGAATATCCACATGTCCAAATGCAGGTGACTTCTAAACCATCTTCCAGTTTCTGAAATTGCCTTTGTGAATGATGGACGAATATGTAAGGGTAGCCAGAAATTCATGTCACAAGTCATGTAGAAACAAAAAATAATTCACTCTCAGGACAGCAGAATCAGTCTTTCTTCTGAGTTGTGGAAAGAATCAAATTTTCTGTAGAAAACCCCACAATGTCCTGATCTGGCCCAGAACATAGGGTCCTGAGGCTGGCATAGAGTTAGTCCCTGAGGAGAGACAACCCTGCAGCTGTGACCACATCATCTAGACCTTGCTGATTTGCATGTAACAGAACATCTCACACTTCTGAGGATTTCTTAATAGGCCGATAATACACTGTGTAGGAGTCAGTACTATTCAGGACACAGCACAGCCATGAAGGCTCCTGCTCATCTCCTGGGGCTTCTGCTGCTCTGGATCCCAGGTATGGAGAACAGCAGTGCTTATCTCAGTGTGGTCAGAGCTGCCTGGCTTGTTGGGAACTCTACACATTGACCTTTAAAGGCAGCATTATATATTTTTGGTTGTGTGTTGTATTTTTCCTTCTTTCTCAATGCTAGGTTCCAAATGTGACATCCAGATGACCCAGTCTCCATCTCAGACTGCATCACTAGGAGACACAGTCACCATCAATTGTCAAGCCAGTCAGAGCATTGGTACAGCATTATCCTGGTATCAGCAAAAACCAGGGAACTCTCCTAAGCTCCTGATCTATGCTGCATCCAGTTTGTATCCTGGGGTCCCATCCAGGTTCAGTGGCAGTGGGTCTGGGAGAGATTTTACCCTCACCATCAGCAGTTTGAAGCCAGAAGATATTGGAACTTATTACTGTCAACATTACAGCAGTTACCCACCCACAGTGGAACAAGTCATAACATAAACCATTCAACAAAACAG
>CABHPH010156032.1:0-34524 GCA_902168325.1 Peromyscus nudipes | reverse complement strand
CCCCGTTGGCAGCACGCAGCCCTGTCCAGCCTAATCTAACTTAGGGCCTCCCTTTTCAAGATTTGGGGCGGCCCTCTGCATTAAGTAATTTTCCTGGGAATTATACCCCAGTTTGATTCTGGGGGTGAGGGCTGGGTTTCATTCCTATGTTCTCGGACTGGTTCTGTTGTCCAAATGCTACCCTAAACCTTACAGGAAGAATGCCTGGCAGCAGCGTGATGCCCCCAGACTGGAGCTGATATCTGCCTTTCTTAATTTACATCTGCGGAATACTAAATGCTGTCACCCCTTCTCCCTCAAGACTCTCGTGATGTCTTGCCCAATGCACCAGGGGTTTCTCCTGGGCTACCTTTTCTTGTGGCCTCTCTGTCCACACCCCTTGAGTTGGTCCACTTACGAGTCCATCTGGCCTGTATCTTAGTCCTTCCAGTGTACTCCATTCTCACCTTCATCTCCAAAGAACTATTTCCTGTTTTTACATTGTTGTCTCTACATCTCTCGCAGGAAAAACAAAAGGGAAAAAATTCACAGTTTAGTTTATTGGCCATTATGTGTTTTTCTACCTCAAAAAGCTGGAGTCTACCATAAAGAGCCTGCAAATATGGCCGTGTTTTACCATAAAAACTATACAGATTTGCTTTGATTGCTGATTAGCATGGCACTCATTTGTTAATGAGAAAGACTTGCTGTTTAGGGACCTATGTGGGAGGCTAATAGCCGGGCTGCTCATTCTCAGCTCTGCTAGCCTGTTCATTCCTTTGCCCTTCCATCCCCGCCCTGCTTCCTGGTCCCACCCAACTTCAGGCTGAAGTCCCTGGGCTGGAAGAGGCCTGCAGTGCTCTTAGTTTCTCATATTCTCTCTAGGATAGAACTGGACCCAAGCCAAGTGAGCTGAGACTGTGGAGTTGATGCTCGCCTTGCCTGCCAGTCTTCCTTAGACAAATTCCCAAAGAGAGAGGCTTGGCTTGACAGTGTGTGGCATTGTACTCCCAGCCCCTTACTATCTTTGACGCTTGCACTTTGCAATACTTATCTAACCCCCTTAACCCATAGCAGGTAGAGAACTCCAACAAGTTGTCTGCCCTGCCTCCCTGCTCCGTCATCTCCATGGAGTCATGGCAACCTCCCCTAAACCACAGTACGAGAGTGCTCTATGCCCGTTCACCTCAAGATCGTAGTCCTACCTGTCCTAAAATTGGCTGAAAGCACAGTAACACAGTACAAGGATGGAAAAACCCGAACGTAACAGGTATGAATTAACAATTCCTATCCATAAGCACCAATAAATTATCATTCTGTCAGACATTTTCATACGTAAATGCATGTACAGTCCTTGGCAGGTGGTCCCTGTCCAATGGCCACCCATTTTCACGCTCATCTGTAAGATGGAGATGCCAGAGCCTTTGCTGCTCCTGCCTCTCTAGTTGCTTTGCTTCTGCCCTGAGAACAGGCAGGAATATCTGTTCTATTTCAGACAGACATAAAGTCTCCAGTGTGATCACTAGGCGACACATTGGAGTTGTTCTCCAGGAGCTCTGTAAACACACCCTGTACCCAAAAGAACCCCAGAAAACTGCTCAAGACCCCACGAGCACTGCCCCTTATCCCAGGAGGGTCTCACAACTGCCAGTCAGTGACGAGGATCAATAAGCAGTCGCTGTGGCCTTTGACGAGAAAGGCAGTCAAAGGTAAGACCAATTACTTACTTGAAAATTCTTCCAAGGGAGGTACTCCAGCAGATAAAAACAAAGCAGAGAAGCATAGATGGTGTACGTATGTGCACATATCTATTCACACACGCGTTTTAAATAGCGCCAACTGTGTTGAAAACTAAGTGGTGACAACAGGCTCCCAAAACAGATCTAGAATTTATGGTCATGAATTATAGTTAAGATGATACTACAATGCAGAAACAGGAGGTTTGCTCCAGGACTGCTTAAGAGTCTAAGGAAGCTGCATGTTTATTTATTTTTACATTGCAATTATGAAACACAAAAATACCAGGAAAAGTTAAGCATTGATATTTTTAAGACAGAAACATCAGAGATCATCATACTTGGTAAGTTGTGACTTCTCTGGAAGAATATTAAAGAAAGAAGGTCTTTGCTTAGCACCACAGATCAAATTACATGAAACAGTGTGACTTATGAGCAGGGCAGAGATAAACAAAATACAGCTTGTAGGCCCAAAATAGCCTCATTTTACCGAGTGCTGCATTCCATCTGTCAAAACAAGGTGGATGGCACTCAGATACCCACTGTGCATGTCTAACTGGGTGGATCAGGTCGCTTTGTGATGGACTTTGCTTTATCATACATCAGAATAATCAACCAGGAGTTCAGAGTTTGTGTAAGTGTTTAAGTACCAGATGCCCCAGCCATTATCAGCCAGCAAATTCTTCCTTTCCTTTTTGAGATGAAAGGCAGAGACTTCCCCATCCTTTCCACATAAGACACTCAGGTCTAAAATCTATAGAAGCCAAAATTCCCTAAACCTTCCCCAACCTTGGACAGAAAGACTTCTCTCTGAAACACCTCTAAAAATTAAATCTCAGGGGCCCACCTACCATCACCAAGCACTATACCAAGCTGGTGCTGTGTTCTTTTAGGTAACTTTGACCAGAATTGCACGTGCTGTGAAAGCTTTCCATTTCACGTTGTTTTTACTGCACTCCAGTCCTTGCTGGAGATTATGATGTCCTTTTCCATGTGCAGTTTGGGACACTCGCGTGCTATTTCTTCTGTTTGTACTTGAGTATCTTCAAAACAAGGACATCGCTTCCTGTACCCACAAAGCTCCTGGTGCCTGGCACCTGTTCTCCACAGTCACACCTTTGCTCTTAAGTCAGGGGAGGCCTGTTCCAGCACTCTGGCCCTCTTGCTTAGCAACGGGCTCCTCCACAGGTAGAATACCCTGTCCCTTCTTAGCTGAAGCTCCATCTCTGGTGGTCACCGCCCAACCTTGTAGCACCTGGTCTGCTGTTGTGGCAGACTTTATTGTTCTTAAACCTTGCCTCAGCAAAGTTGTCAGCCGTATAAAAGTTGATGGCATCATATGGCAAGGGTGGAGGAGGAAGTGTGGGAGGACATGGACATCTAAAAGCGAATGGATCATTTAAAAAGAAAAGAAAATTAGAAGCACATTTTCGTGATTTTTAGTAGTCTGCAATAAGAGGGAAAAATAGGTTCTCATTCCATCAACATTTAATCTTGTGATCCCCTTGTGATGAGAAAGTAATTTTCTAGTTGTATGGCTTCAGCCACCACGTTGCATGCATGGACTGGATGACACACATCATGTGGACTGAACACAAAGGTACTCAGGCAAACTCCTTGCTCAAGTTCACAAAACTGTCCCTAACTGCCCATGCACGACTGCGCTGTGCCTTTGAATGTCTAGAAAGTGCTCGGAAGTCACAGTGAAGAAAAAAACAGAGGTGGGATGTGGGGTGGATAGAGACAGCTGGTCAGAGGGGTCTCACGAAGAGGCTCCCTTCCTTTGGGCTGTTAAGGAGAAATTATTTTCTCTATGTGGAAGGGAGAAGGTGGACTTCGTGTTACAGGACACTTGTGCTCTGAATGTGAACTGTCCCCCTTAAGCTGCAGTGTTTGAATACTCACTCTCCAACTGGTGACCCTGTTCGGAAGGTGGAGCCTTGCTAGGGGAAGTGGGTCACTGCAGGTGCATCTGAGTAGTTCTGTATAGTTCACCCTACTTCTTGTTCTCTCTGGGCTTCCTGATTCCAGAGGTAACGTCACCAACTGCCGCATGTGCTGTAGCCTTTCTGAAGTCTAAGAAGGTCTGTATAAGTCAACAGAAACCTCCCTTATCGTTCGTTTCTTGTCAGGTATTTGGTCGACAATAAGAAAGGTAACTATTACTTAGGCCAATGCCTAAGCCTTTCCTTTGGTGGACACTTTCGCAGGCAAGGTCATGGCCTCCCTGGCAGACGGCATAGTTACCTTCTGGGCAAACTATACACACAGATGCACATGGAAACTTAAAGAGTTGTGGAATCCATCTTAAAGTCAGTGTAACAAATATTTTAAAAATCCAAGAGAAGGCAATTCAATCACAAAACTAGAAAGATATGAAACAAGAGCGAGGCACTGGCCTCCCGGGAAGAAAGGGCTTCTCTGCACACTTGAGGCTCAATTGTAACTCAGCCAGGAGTCCGTGCTCCATTCTAATATTTGTAGTATTCTGAATGGAATATGCTTATCTCATGGAAATGAAAATGTAGCATTATCGCAGAGCAGTTTCCAAGGATAAGGTTCTTCCCATGTACTCAACCTTTCAGTCAGCACAGTCTAGAAGTTTAAGGAGAATACATTGGAGTCATTCTCTCTAAAAACATTCTAAATTGCTGGGTGGTGGTGATGCACACCTTTAATCCCAGCACTCAGGAGACAGAGGCAGGTCGACCTCTGTGAGTTCAAGGCCAGCCTGGTCTACAGAGCGAGTTACAGGACAGCCAGGGCCACACAGAAAAACCCTGTCTCCAAAACAAACCAATACAGCAACAAAACAAAACAAAACAAAAAACCCACTCTAAATTATTTCAATAGAATTCTGACTAAAGTGAAAATAAAATTTTCTCAAATAGAATGTGCAAGGTTCTTAGAACTTTTGCAAATGAGATCCTTGGAACTTGACTCAATTCTAGTCCATAAAGCCATATCGTAAATATCGTGAATATCGCACGAAGCTGTAGTCACAGGGGCTGCCTGCCGAACCCTTTTCAACTCGTAAGCCCCTTTATTCTTGAATTTGAAAAAGGTAAACACAAAAGGTATGATGTTTCTTGGAATCTGAATACTTTGTAATACTCTGAATTACTGAACAGAGACTTTTGTTTCTTATTAAAGAAAATGAGTTCTTTTATCCCTGCTTGTTTTGAAGTTTAGAAAAATTTATAATTTTAGAGCCAGGGAGAAAGTTAATTCCAAGCTAGGGCTTACTCTGACCACAGAGCTCATGGAAAGAGCTGGGTTTTAGAGGAGAGACCAAGGTTCAGAGAAACAGCTGCTCATTGGCCGGAAATTGGTTTACTTCTGGGTCGGCTCCTTATCTGCAGTTCTACAAACATAACCTCTAGCTGAATGTGACCACACTTACTGGCAGTCTCAGCTCAGGCAAGACTGAAGTAGGATTTCAAGTCTGAGGCCAGCCTGGAACACATAGTGAGACCCTGGTTCAAAACAAATGAACGAGCTCACTATATTACTGCGAAAGACTTAAAAACTCAACATACTTAAGACACAAAGGAATGGGTATCCATCCGAAGACTTTAGCTACTGCTATTGGTTATGGAATTGAACCTTGAGGGTATTGCGCAGGGACAGAGAGCTTGCCCAGCAGTCAGCAAGCACTGATGTCAATCACCAGGAACTGCCTCTCGACACACACGAAAGGTCTGCTGGCTGCAAGTCCATTAGATTGTCTATGCGTTTATTACTTTCCTTTGTTCAAGAAAAATAAAAAAAAGAGAGAGAAAAGGAGAATAATACAACAGGCATGCTCCAGAACGCCACAATTTGAGTTGTTTTCTGATATTTTTATCCCATGGTGCTGGGGGAAGAAACCAGGTCCTTAAAAATGCCAGGGAAATGTCCTACTCCTGAGACAGCACATCACCCTTTCAAACAAAACAGGACAGAAGTCAGCTTTTCCAGCTGTGGGCAAGGTCACAGTGGCTGCACATGGCTCTGTGATCACTTCGTCTTCAAGATGAAGACCCCAAATCACCTATAGCTGAGTGGCTAACCAACCCCAGGAGCCACCTAAATGAGAAGGGCAGAGCCAGGGGGGCTGTAGGGAGCGGGAGTCCGGGGGCTAATGAAAGGAACAGGCTATGGGGGTCGCAGAGCCTGGCTCAAGGAGCAGCAGCTGCCTCTTCAGTTGCCAGAACTTCCACAGGTTTGGGAGAGGCCGGTAGTTCAGGCTGTGTCTGAAATCTCTTTGCTTTTAAACACTGGCAACTCATTTAAGCATATTAAAAAAAAATCCAAGCCAAACAAAACACCTCTGCAGGCTGGATTTCAAGCTGGAGAAACCAGATTAAGAACCTCGAAAGGCCAAGTGTAGCCAGGATGGGGCTTCTGTCTCTGGGAGCTGGACGGTACGGCACAGGAGTAAGGGGGATATTTGCCACAGAAGAGGAAGTGGAAGCGTGACCCCACAGGAACCTGCCTTTCTACTTCTTCCATGATTGGCATTCTTATTTTTATGCTTGAGAACTCAGAACAAATCCAGGATACTGGCGTTTGGATAGATAACAGGGCATGCAAAGGGAAGAGAAGGGTCTAAGACAGGCATGTCCCTGATCTGCCCTACCCTATGTCCTTGGGATCTGCTGCTATGCGCAGCTGGTGTTTCATAGCGATCAGGGAAAACATTCAGAGCAATTCTCAGCTCTCTGGAAAACCATTCCAGTTCACTAAACTGTAAATGTTACTAAATGCCCTTGAGGCATTTACCCATGAACCCCTATATGCCCGTGGTGACTGCTCGGCCAACTGACAGGAGTCACCCAGGGTCTTCCTGATGAGGAAGCAAACGCCTTGAACAGTGTGGAGAAAACTGAGGTGATGTATTAACCTGCAGCAGGTGAGGCGGCACATGAGCAGAGATCTGTATTTGTAACCCAAGGACTAACGCAGCTATGGATTCTGGCTTCCCTGGAATGTAACAGTGTAGCTAGAGTTTTCCTGCCTGGTCCACAGTCAGGACAAATCTCTGCCACCCGCCAGTCCCACAGCCGCTCAGACCCAACCAAGTAAACACAGAGACTTATATTGTTTACAAACTGTATGGCCATGGCAGGCTTCTTGCTAACTGTCCTTATATCTTAAATTAATCCATTTCTATAAATCTATACCTTGCCACATGGCTTGTGGCTTACCGGCATCTTCACATGCTGTTTGTCATGGTGGCGACTGGCAGTGTCTCCTCAGCCTTCCACTTCCCAGAATTCTCTCCTCCTTGTCCCGCCTATATTTCTTCCTGCCTGACCACTGGCCAATCAGTGTTTTATTTATTGACCAATAAGCAACATGTTTGACATACAGACCATTCCACAGCATAACAGCACCGAACAGGAGAACTTTAGGACAAATCAGCTTCCTCATTTTTCCTCCACTTAAAAGAGGCACAATTAACTTTCTAGGACCTAGAACTTGAGTAAGGTTCCAATTGGAAATATTTAAACTTTGTGGGACAAAGTTTTTATTGCAATTCGTCAGCTATACCACAATATTATAGTCACACGGATCGTAAGTTAACATGTGAGCACGGAGGCTGCAGGGATGGCTCGCTCAGTGGTTAGGACCACTGGCTACTCTTCCAGGCTAGAGTCCCAGTGCCTAGTGCCCGCATGGTAGCTCACAACCATCTGTATATCCAGGATATCTGACTCCCTCTTCTGGCCTCTGTGGGCCCCAGGCATGTACATAGCACCCAGACATAGATGCAAACAAAATACCTATACACGTAAGTTAAAATTTTTAAATAAGTAAGCATGGTTCTGCTCCAGTGAAACTGAAATGTGAACTATATATATATATATATATATATGAATATATAGATATTTATCTTTACCCTAATCACTTAGTTTCCATAAAAATGGTCAGTGGGCTAGATCTGTACCTAAATCTACAGTAATGTCTGTGGTGGTATTGTGTTCCCTGAATATATTGGATATAATTTTTCTTGTATTAGTTATAATCTTTTTTAATTTTAGACAAAAAAGGGGAAATGTGGTGGTATTGTGTTCCCTGAAATATTGTGCACCATAATAAACTTATTTGGGGTCAGAGACAGAACAGCCACAATATTAAACATAGAGGATAGGCAGTGGTAGCACATGCCTTTAATCCTAGCATTCCAGAGGCAGAGATCCATGTGTTCAAGGATACAGCCAAGCTTGGTGTCTCAAGTCTTAATCCCAGAAATCGAGCCTTTAATCCCAGGGAGTGGTGGTAGAAAGCAGAAAGGTATATAAGGCGTGAGGACCAGAAACTAGAAGCTTTTAGCTGGTTAAGCTTCAGGCTTTTGAGCAGCAGTTCAGCTGAGAGCCATTGGGATGAGGACACAGAAGCTTCCAGTCTGAGGAAACAGGATCAGCTGAGAAGTTGGCCAGGTGAGGTTAGCTGTGGCCTGTTCTGTCTCTCTGACCATCCAGCATTTCACCCCAATACCTGGCCCGGATTTGTTTTTATTAATAAGAACTTTTAAGATTCCTGCTACAAATGTCCAATCAGAAATCTAAAATAATTAGATTATCTCACTTAACAATGGCAACAGTTCCAGTCAGCAAGCACCATCTCCATTTGCTCTCTGAGAGCACCAAGGTTTGGAGCAGTCAAGTCACAGCAAACAGACAGTGAGGAGGAGCTCAGAAGTGTCTCTGCAGAATGACGGAGACCAACAAGGAACCAACTGTTTTCAGATACGGACAGTCCTCTGACAACTAACTCATCTTGAATGCAGATCAACCTGATACTCTGAAACACGACTCAGCAGGGTCTACTACAACAGGGAAGTTCTTCAGGCCACAGCAAACAAAGTTCCTGATGGTGCCTGAGTCTTACTGCCAATGCCAGCTTTGCTGGAAACCACTGTCCCAGAGTTGAACTAAAACTGAGCACCTAGATGACAACAAGGTCAACACGTGGCACTACTGCTGGGAAGGGTAACGTCAATCACACAAAATATGCAAATAATAATTTTAATCCAATTCAGCACAAATGCACCAGCATGTTTTGTGGCATAGCATTTATTTAGTGCCTGTCTGCAATGGGTTCCCAGAGGGCAGAATCCTTCCTCACAGCTCTGGGGTGTACCAAAATCTTGGCGGGGAAACTTGTGGAATGCCACGGAAGGCAGTCTGCACAGGGAATGTGCTTCTGCGTCTGAACACTGAGGCAGGAAGCCCTGGGACAAGTGCAGGAACCACCTTTCCAGTCTCACCCTCCCCACCTGCTGTGGGATGGTCTGTATGTCAAACATGTTGCTTATTGGTCAATAAATAAAACACTGATTGGCCAGTGGTCAGGCAGGAAGAAGTATAGGCGGGACAAGGAGGAGAGAATTCTGGGAAGTGGAAGGCTGAGGAGACACTGCCAGCCGCCACCATGACAAACAGCATGTGAAGATGCCGGTAAGCCACGAGCCATGTGGCAAGGTATAGATTTATGGAAATGGATTAATTTAAGATATAAGGACAGTTAGCAAGAAGCCTGCCACGGCCATACAGTTTGTAAGCAATATAAGTCTCTGTGTTTACTTGGTTGGGTCTGAGCAGCTGTGAGACTGGCGGGTGAGAGAGATTTGTCCTGACTGTGGGCCAGGCAGGAAAACTCTAGCTACACCCACCTGTACCTAAGGATTCAGATATTTCCAAGCTGGAGGTGGAGGAGTCATGTCTTCCTGACTTTCACCGTCAATATTTGGAAATCACTTGAACAGCGTGAGCCTGCTGTGGTGATTTCAGGCAGCCTCCTTTCACCTTTTCTTTTGGATGCCCATGCTGGCGTGCACGCTGCTGTCTCTGCCACACAAGCCCATCCATCTCTCTTCCTCTCTCATTGTCCCTTGTCACGTTTCTGACGCTGAATGTGGTCGAAAGTTCCCACTCTCTCATTGGACTTGAATGCTCGCTGCAGATCAAGTAAGGAGAAGCCTAGAGCTATGAAGAGAGAAGTAAGACACGGAAAAGGACTCTTCATGCACAGAGGCGGAAATGTAGGATGCACCGCAGTCCTTGTAATGAGTATCTGTAGCTACCAGCAAGAGTGGTTTCACGTTGATACTTCTGAATGTAACAGTGATACAAAGCTCTTCTGCTATAGAGCTTATTTGCTAGGAGGTTTACTCAGATAAATTGTGTTGCCTTGTTTTAATTTTCTTCTGTTTTTTGTTTTGTTTTGTTTTTTCCGAGACAGGGTTTCTCTGTGTAGTTTTGCGCCTTTCCTAGAACTCACTCTGTAGCCCAGGCTGGCCTCGAACTCACAGAGATCCGCCTTCCTCTGCCTCCTGAGTGCTGGGATTAAAGGCGTGCGCTGCCACCACCGCCTGGCCTTGTTTTAATTTCTAATAGGTTCCATATAACTTCAGCAGACATGTGCAAGAAAAACTGACCAACACTGGCTTCTCCTTCCTTAGGACCCTAGGAACCCACTGTCTTCCTGGAAGGTTTAAGTCTGTAATTTGCCACTAGGAATAAAACCAACAGAGATTATCATAGTTATCACTATGTCTTTGATACATGAGAATAGAAATATATTTTAGAGATGAGAATGCATTGTTACAATATGAGAAAAAATAAAACTATGGAGGCAAAACCAAAAGCACACTTCAGGAGTGAGATCAAAGAGGAGATACATGTAAAAATGGATTATATGTTGACAGGCTCATCACATAAGTGATGTATGATTCAGAACCACAGGAAAACACTAGGACCTATGAGATCTTAAAGGCTAGAGGACAGATCAACACACCCTGTCACCAGCAACAGAAATTCAAATGTTTGCCTCATGGCTTTATTATTGTTTTTGTTTAGTTAACATATTGGGGTATCTCCTCCATATTGTTTTTTTCCTTTACTGGAAACCTTTTTTTAAAGATTTATTTATTCATTTTATGTGTATGGGTGCATTGCCTGCGTGCATTTATCATTTTATGTGTGTGAGTGCATTGAGTGCATGTATTTATGTACACCACATGCATGCTTGATGCCTGTAGAGTTTTTAGGAGAGTGTTCAATCCCCTGGAAATGGAGTTATGGTGGTTCAGAGCCACCATGCAGGTGCTAGGAACCAAATCCATATTCTCTAGAAAAGCAGTATGTGCTCTTAACTGCTGAGCCATCTCTCTAGCCCCCATCCCCTGTCATATTTCAACTACATATTCTCCTTTAACATAGCAGTTATCTTGCTCTCCACTTCAACTAAATAACTCAATGATTATTGTCAATTTCCAGATGGTATGGAACATCACCACAATTCAGTTTTAAAGTATTTTTATTCTCTCAAAAAGCTCTCTGCTGACCACAGGCAGTGAGCGTCTGTCTCTGCCGGCAGTCAACTGACTGCCAATATGCTTTCTGTCTCTTTAACTTGCCTTTCTGGGAAAAAAATGGCCTTTCTGGACATCTCATATACATGGAAACATAATATTATTTCCTGTTGGTGTTTTCCACACAGCACAATGCTTTTAATATCAGTCTATGTTGTAGCATGTAATGGTAGTTGGCTCCTTTCAATTGTTGAATATTCCATTATGTGGATATAACACACACACAAATTTATCAGTTGATCAACATTAGCTTGTTTTTGTTTTTCTTAGATTTTAAATGCTTACATGAATATAAATAATTTTTATGTAGGCAAGTAAACAACAATACACAAGTTTATCTTTGTTATTTTGTTAAGAAAGTAAAAAGAAAGTTTTCTTTTTCTTTTTCTTTTTTTTTTTTTTTTTTGGTTTTTTTGAGACAGAGTTTCTTTGTGTAGCTTTGGAGCTTTCCTGGAACTTGCTTTGTAGATCAGGCTGGCCTCAAACTCACAGAGATCCGCCTGCCTCTGCCTCTCAAGTGCTGGGATTAAAGGCGTGCCCCACCACCGCCTGGCTAAAAAAAGTTTTTAAAGCTTGCTATATTATTTTACATTTATAACAGTAAGGAATGGTTTTCCTTACCCTCTTGAATGGTATTGCTTGGTTTTTTAAAAATTACTACTAAAGCCATCTTAGTGGGTTTGTAGTTATATCTCACTAAGAATTTAACTTGCATTTCTTTGTTGATCAGTGATGTTGAACATCTTGTCATGTGACTATCAGCTGTTTGTTCTCTAGTGTATGCCTATGCCAGTCTTTGTCCATTTTTCAAAAGATTGTTTCTTCTCCTATTATTGGCTTCGAGGGATCCTTTACGTGTTCTAGAATCAAGTCCATGATCAGTTTCTTCAATACTTTTTGAGAACGTGAAGGAATGCGGCAACTACAAGCCTGGCTGGTCACTAAGGTGGAAGGCCGTTGGCTGAGAAGGGATGGAACCAGTTTGTGACTCTAGAGGCCATGATGCAGTATTTCCACACGCCAGAAGCAGGCACACAACACCTATAGTCAAGGGAGCACTTTTTCATGGAACCCAAATACAGAAGCAGCAAGCAAGAAAACGGCAAGGACTGTGAGGCTTGACTACGTTTCTCTGAGGCCCTTGCCACTGTGTACTGGAGAGTAAAAGGAATCAGCAAGGAGGGTGTATGGATGGAGAGGATGGCCGAAGCCAAACTTCTGGTGTGATTGTTGCTGAAAATTTGTTCAAGTCTGTACATGAGATGAGCCTAAAACAAACAGCCTCAGGGATGATGCTTCACATACAGTGTTAAGCTGCCCTCCATCTCCTAGGGCAATGTTGTTAGGAGATAAAGGCTGAAGGCTTAGGGAGGTAAGCTCTGGGCTTTAACATTATCTGAGCTATCTACCTATCATTTACCTCAGCTACACTTGCTAACTCTCAAACAAAATTCCCAGTGTCATACATTGTAGAGAGACATGAGATAGACATACCTCTCAGGTTAATTCTTCCTCAACCATGACACGTAATCTGCACACTCACAGGGCAGTTTAATTGCTGGTGATAATATGTCATGAAATATTATGAATAAAAAGGGAAATTGAATACAGAAAGTGAAAGAGGAAAGGACAGCAGATGAGACAAGCTTTCTTAAAACAAGTGGATGAAAGTTTATTTCATTTAGTGAGACCAGAATAAATGCAACCTATAATAGGTGCAAGATTTAAATCAAAGTAAAATAATTATATTGTAAAAAAAGTTCTACGTTTCTCTAGCATAGAAGAACTGGAACACTTTGGCTTGAAGGTCTGTGCACACGTCTCTGTGTTAGATGAGTTAATATGAAAGAGCTGTGACTCACAATAACATAATGAGTCAGCACGTGGGAGATATATTATTATGACTATTATTGATGCAGAAGATAAGAATCATGGGTACCAAGTAAGACTTCCATTTGCTTTTTAATCTATGGAATCTCATCCTATATTGCTTTGAAATTAAATGAAACCTCATTGGGATTTGAACATTATCTTATGAGGAGACATAAACACAACCTAAAAGAGTCATAAGACATCATGGAAATGATACATTTTTGTTCTTTGCAATTATGGGAAGTGTGGAAATTATGAACAATTAAAATTCTCAACAGATTTCTTCCTTCAGAGGAGGTCGTGTGTTATGTACTCAAGAGCCTGTTGATTTGATGAATGAGTGCAAAGTCTACATGCCTACAATGTGTGCCTGAAAGAAATTCACCTTGGTTACTGATGCTGCTAAAAAGACAGAGAAATTCCTATTTCTTCAAAAGCAACTCTATTGTTACAATTCCTGAAACTGTCAGAAGATGATGAAAAGAGAAGCCGTGTGCCTCATGATGCCTTCGCTGGATTAGGAATGACGGCATGACCAGGAAATCCCAGTATACTGTGTCAGGGCACTACAAATTGAGCCATATAGAGAATTAACAAAACATGAAAGCAACATGATTTCACAATTACAAAATACAAGTGACATGTTGATTAAGATTCTCACTCACTGTAGCGCACGCTGCAGCTTTGCATCCCGAAGTGCTCCTGGGGAGTGAGCTGCGAAGGTAGACATTCTTTACCGGTGGTGCACTTTGACCGGCCCGTGTCTTACAGGCCAGTATGGTTACCTAGCACTTTAGATCACATGATGTGGTCCTGGGACTCTCATGGGATAGACTGGATGGGATAAGGTCTATATACATAAAGGTGTGTGGGTATGCACAAGAGAAAAAGATCAGGAAAAATAATTTGGGAGATTGAATAATGGAAAAAATAATGTGAACTAGCATTTTTTAAAAAAAGATCCACATTGGAAAGAATATTCAAAGGATGACAGAAAAATGAATAGGTGGAGAAAAGGTATTCTTCTCCAAGCTCCATGTTTTGAAGTTGCATCTATTTCCTCTGCTCTATATACTATCACATCATTCAGCAACAGACACACACATCAAGATGCAAATATTCCTGGGTCTCATTCCAATTTCTGTCCATTCCTTCTCCCCAGTCTCCAAGGTCATCCAAATTTTCTGTTCATAAAACCGACCTTAAGATCTGGGAGGAGTTACTCTCCTGATCCTCGTTAAGCACATCCATTTTCACAGGTTTCAATTTTCCAACTAGACCAGATTGGGCTGAGTCACAGACTGCACATTATACAAATCCATGTATTCTCCACAGTGCCTGGTGACTGTCAGCAGGTATCCGGTCGCTGGTTAAGGTGGAAGGTGATTTGAAAGCAGACAAAGTCAGACTTTATCCAGCAGTGATAAGCTGTTATTAAAGACAGGTATAAAGAAGCGAGCACTGGTGGAGTGCCTGTGGCCACAGCGCGGTTAGCTTCAGAGACGAAAGAGTGTGCCGAGTGACCGAGGATAGGTCCCTGAATAGAAGACAGCATCAAGGAGCTGTACGAGGAGCAAGTAAGGCTTGGAGATTGTTATTACTTGAGCAGCAAAAGTGTGTGTGTGGGCGACTCACAAACCACAGAAGGCCAGGAACACTAGCACCTGAAATGTGGCGTTATCACTACCATGATGCAGAAGCAAAAAGACCTGCCAAGACTGCAGGAGGGCTCCGCCATTCAGCTTTGAGCTCTTTATCGGGGAGGCTTCTGGAAAGGAGGCCCAGAAAGATGCTATTGGCAAATGAACCCGTGGGACCTCAGAACAGGAGCTAGGGATATGATGATGTGGATCCAGGAGGTGGCCCTGCTGACAGAATGCACCAATGGGACTCACTCAGAAGAGGAACTGACCAGAGGGTCAGGACCCTCAAACGAGGTTGGAAGAATGGGAGTACAATCTCAGGACAGGCCGGCTACCATCTTACAACAACTTAAACAAGACCAATACCCAGATTTTCTGAATAAGGCAAAACACATATTTAAAGATTTTTTAAGTAGCAATATCTATGTTATTAGTCAACACAAAGTGTTTCCCATCTTACGACAACATAATTTTGCCTGTCCTTCCCTGAGCCTTTCTATGCAATCCAGCTCAAAGCAGACATTGAAGGAGACTTTGCCACATTAATGTGAGAAATGTTTCTCTCCTGTCACTAACAGTGAGTTAGCATGACCCCTTGGAGACAGTGGAAAGTGAGGCTGCCCCTACTTCTACAACAGAGCTATTTATATCCCATAGCTAGAGATCACTTATTTATTTTACTCGTTTGGAATTCCAGAGATGGGAAAATGTTTGGACTTGGGGCTGGAACAGGTGGAGTCAGAACCTCAGGTCTGCCATTTGTTCTGAAACTGAAGCTTCTTCAAGCAGCGACTTGAATATCCTCATTAAACCAAAACCAAACCAAACCAGACAAACAAAAAGTTGGGGGCCAAAGAAGTGGCTTGTCATTTAGGAGTGGTTGCTGTTCTTCCTGAGGACATGAGTTTGGTTCCCAGCACCCACTTTGTGCAGCTAACAAACTGCTTGTAGCTGCAGCTCCAGTGGATGCTACACCCTCTTCTGGCTTCCACAGATACCTGCACACATGGCACACATCCACACAAGCATACAGATCTGAAGAAAGACAAATAAAACAATAGTCTCTATACTACGTGCTAGGAAATGTGAGTTCATGTTTGACAATAAAATTCATTATAGAACAACATAAAATCATGTCTCAAAAGACAGATATAAAATATAAATTCCCTCATCTGCACAGTTTTGTTTACAAAAGTACATGCATAACAATGTTATGAATTCTGTAGGAGTTTAATTTTTCTCTGCTGAAATAGATGCAAATGTTCATTTAGCAACGTCATTCCCAATTCTAATGAATTACAAGTAATTTGTGAATATTACAACTTGACTAATTTTGAAATAATTAGAGCTCTTTTGAAAAGAAAATCCAACATCTATACTAGTTAACAAATTTACTCAGTTCCAAATATTGTGACTAAAAACAACTGCAAACACTGTCCCTCCCCTCCTCCCCCCAGTTCCACCGAACAAGAGCCAGTGAAAGCAGAACACTCGCACAGACTCAGCGAGATTGTAACCCTGACCTGGTAACCACACTCGAACATCTGGAATTCTGCGCCGGAACTCACTGGACTACTTCTCTACCTTTGACAAGGATTTTATCACTTACTAATAAATGGCGTAGTCTTACTCAGAAGTCTATTTAAGAACAAATGTCCTTAGATGTCTACAATCTACAATATAGAATGTTAGTAACATTTAGATAAAATAAGATTTTATTGTTTTCTAAAGGGACATCTAACTAGAAAATAACACACAGTGAGATTTCCTTACAGAAAGTTTCACATGGATTAATAATAACATTTTAAATTTTACAAAAAGCTTACTTAACAGCAAGCATTCTGCTTAGTCCTGAGTCTTTGCTGAACTGAGATAAAAGTTAGTATACAATTTACTATGTCTGGAAAAATATATAAATTTTATGAGTTAAAATCAGAATATTTCTGCATTAATATTTCAATTGGCCAATGCCATTATAAATTATAATCACCTTGAATTTGAGTTTTGCCTTTGAAACTCATGCAATAGCACTCTGACATCTTCCATTAAACATAGTTAAAAAATCCCTGCTAGTACATTAGTAGCTCACCTAGCCTATTACAGGAAATTCACAATTTGGAGTGGGATTATAATTCAGTAAGCCCACTGTACATTGAAAGAAGTGTAAACCTGAAACACATGGAATACACCTAACCTCTGAGCATCCCAACCCAGCCTCGTCTGCCTTCCCTGCTCCCAGAATCCTTGTGTTGGCAAACAGCTGGGCAACATCACTACTTTTTGGTCTGCTTTTTGGACAAGCGTGGATAGCTTCTGTCATTTATTTACTGTCTGTATCCGGCAAATGCTGGCAACACAGTAGCCTGTAGAGAGTAGTTATTCCCAAATGATCACCTGGTAAGCCAGGAGCTTGCTACCACCAACCAGCACTGCTTGCAAAGATAGGACTGCAGATCCCTAGGCTGGGAAAAGATCCACGTATAAACTCTGAAGTGCAACTTCTGAGTGCAGACACCCATGAAATCAAATGATCAGAAATCGAATAGTCGTAAGTGAGGAGTCTTAAATAAGTAATGAACATATGCAGATTACCTATGTTATGAGAGAGGTGCTACAGACATTCCCTGTAGAGATGTGGGTGAATGTGTTTCCATCTGCTTTGAGAAGTACCTGGGAGTAAAACACTTGTGTATTTTATTTAGGGTAGGTATAGCCTACATATACAATTTGCTAAACAGTCTTATTAATAAAAAACCTGGAGCCAGATATTGGGGTAAAAAACTGAGAGATCAGAAAAGTAGAAAGAAGCCAGCCACATTCTCACCACTTGGAGATCCTCAGCTGAAGAGACCTACTTCCTGTATACCCACACCATATGCCTTTCTGTTCTGCATTTCACTTCCTCTCTCCTCCCAGCTACATCAATTCCTGTCTGTCTGTACAGACCTCCAGACCTTTATGGGCTAACTAGTGTTGGAATTCAAGGTGTGTGCCACCATACCTGGCTCTGTTCCCAGTGTGGCCCTGAACTCACAGAGATCTGGATGGATCTCTGCCTCCCGAATGCTAGGATTAAAGGCATTGCTCCCATTGCTTGACTTCTATGTTTAATATAGTGGCTGGATTTTTCCTCTGATCCTCAGATAAGTTTTATTAGGGTGCACAATATTTTGGGGGACATAATATATTACCACATGTGTGCATGTGTGTATACACGTGTGCATACATGTATGAATGCCTATGTTTATGTACACACAATATATTGACTTTTTAGGATGCTGACAACACAGGCCAAGTGCTCTCTTCCACTCCAACAGGAATGCATAACAGATCTGGCTAACCTATACATATTCTTGCTAGTATCTGAAGTTATTTATCGTTATCAGTGAATTTCTGGAGGTGAAAAATAGCATCTAATTGTGGTTGTAAGTTATAATTTTCTGATGACGTTGAATATCTTTTTGTGAGCTCATCAACAAGCATCTTCAGGTGTGTGCTTGTTCATCTTTTTCTCTTTTTTTGGCTAATATTTTAGATTTTGATCATTTGCAACTGACAAAAATGTTGGCATAAAGCAGAGGTCTCGTGTTTTCCTCACACCCTTTTTAATGTTAATAAGCCATAAGCCCTAGCTTAACTGCCACTGACTGAAGAGACAATGTTATTACTCACAGATTTTATTAACTAAGTTCTTGGAGGCATATTGTAGCCAGTCTTCCACATCCTTCTTCATTTTCTTAATGGCATTTTGATGAACAGCATTTAAAAATTTGATGAACTCTATCATTCTTACATTTTGATATATAGTAAGACACAAGGTAGCTTTAAAATGTCTGAAGAAAGACCAGACTATGAAAACCTACTCTTTTGAAGCAGGTAACATCAACAAATCAGGCTGGCATCATTCAGGCAACCTTGTATTCATCCCTATGTGATGACGGTGGGGTTTGGAGAATCAGAAGGCTGTTGGACTTTGGTGAGAAAAAGAAGGGAATGGTCCCAACTTCTGCATGATGCCAATGAGAATGTTGGGAGGCACACAGGAGGTTAACAGTTACAGGAAGAGCCAAGGACTAACACGAACATTTGGTCAGGGCTCCATGAAGATTGCTCTGTGCATGGTGCAGGCTAAGAGGCTGTCCTGCAGTTCTGCAAAGAGTAGACCACAGTAGATGAGACTGTAGACGCAGCCTGTGGTCAGCTGTCGGATGCCCTAAGTCTAAAGAAACAAATGCTACCCAGACTCCAGCTTTCCTGAAAAAAGGGATGGGATGTAGGTCTGGAACTGACCTTCTCAACCAACAGCAGCCCACAGATACCACGAGCATGAGAATCTGAATTCTAATTCCCGGTACCCACGTAAAAAGCCAGCCATGGATACACATTTCTATGGCTTCAGCTTTGGAAGACAGATAGGCTGATCCAGAGAGACTGCTAGCTTCTAGCAATTTCTGGTTTCTCTCCCAGTGAGAGCTCCCTATCTCAAGTCAGTAACACAGAGAGGTACAGAAAATCAAAATCCTCCCCTGGCTTCTGCATGTGCACGAACCAGCATTTGCATTCACGTACTCCTATGCTTGCAGTCATACAGAAAACATCTTTTTCATAAGCTGCTTAGGGTTAGAGGCGTTGTAGATATTGCTGCAGCTTACCTTCCACAGCTTCCCCCCTTCACTTCCTCCCACCCCATCCCACACAGCCAATGTACTTCAAGGGTGCTACATCCAATTTCAATGCAGGCAAGGATTCAGTTCTGCAGGGAAAATCCAGTTCCCAAGTCAGTGAGTGCTCACAGGTAGACATTTAGCTAGCTTTACTAGGGCTTCTGAGAAAACAGGGAAAGTCCACCTCTCTCTGCAAATAAAGGAGTGAAGCACATAGCTCCAGTCTTGAAGCCAGCCCATAGGGTGAGACAGCCTGTGATGGGCAGAATAGACACAGAGTGAAGGGTTCTTCACACTGAGATGCTGTGCTTGTCAGTCCTGACCCTTAGCCCTCTGCGTGCTGGCAATTATGTGTGGCTGCCATAGTCTGTATTACTGGAGTCACCTGAATTGTATTTCTGAAAAATTTAATCAAGTACTACCAAAGTATCCTAAAAGATAAAATATCCCAGTCAATCCCGTTTCATTGCCTTGGCTCCAACTAAATACTCTGTGGGCTTCACTTAGGCTTGGGTGCTCAGTTGGAGCCATGCACCGTGGGATGAAGGAGCAGTAAACGTTTGAGTCCCTTGTAAAGAGCAGAGGTTGCAATTATGCTTTTGTCTCAGTGCTAAATTCAACAGGCCATGCGTTTCCTAGTGCCACATTACAGCTGAGCAACAGCTAAAGAGTTAAAAAGAAGTGTCCTGCACATCTTCATCATTTAAATGTGGATTGCTGAAAATGTGTTTCTGAGACAAGCTCAAGTCTACAGCGTGTGCTGACCACACTGGCCCAGCAGGAACCCTGCTTTTCACTCTCAGTCCGACGTCTCAAGGAGACTTCATCATGGTGAGTATTTCAGTTTCCACAACAAATCAATCATCTCAAACAGCATTTCCTTATTAGGGTAATAAGTTGGCACCTGGAAACATAGTTTTTGAAGAGAGACATAGATATCAAATGAACATAAAGGGTCTAAATTTTAGGTCTAGATTAAAAAGAAACTAATATGAGTACATTTTCAACAATTATAGTTATTAATTTTGTATTTTTGCATATGTGAGTACAATGGCAATAGTGTGGAGGTCAGATGACCACTCGCAGGAGTTGGTTCTCTCCTTCCACCATGTGGGCTCTGGGGATTGAGCTCAGGTTGTCAGGCTGAGTAGTGAATACATTTACCTGCTGAGCAGTCTCACAGGCCCCATTTTATATAAGAAAGAAAGAAAACTAATACAGTTTCACAGAAGGTTTTAAAAACATTTTAAATTGAGCACTTTCACCCTAAATAGCAAATTTGTCACAACTACTAACAAATTCTTTCATAATCATCACAAAGACAAAAATAATCCTACATACAATTTTTGGAATAAATGGTCCATATTACCAAATAGTGACATGGTTGGCCACCATTCACAAGCAACCCCCTAAAAGCAATTTCCCATGTAAGCTTAGTTTCTGTCTCATTCAGCCAAGCACCCTAGAACAAAGCCTGCTGCCTACAGATACCCCACACCAGGATATTCAGCTTATCTGTGCCAGACTTCAGGAAGGTGACACACACACTTTTAACACACACAAGAAAGATCTCTAACTATGAATATGCTTCAGGGGCAGTAGCACTAAACTCCATATCTGCTATTTATGGTATTATATCATGAAAATGGTCCTATGACCTTAGTATGTCAGCAAAGCACATTCAAAATCACAACTCCGAGCCATTAGGAATCCAGTGACATGAAGATATATGGAGTGTGTATGGTTTCTTATTTGAACACACAATTATGTAAAAACATTAATAAAGTGATAACAGGGTCTTTTCAATGAGTTATCTTGGAACAATAATGGTATTTTGTAATTTGAAGTTGTAATTATATTTAAAGGAGCCCTGTCTCTTAAGTATATGTGTTAAAGATTTATGGATATCGGGATATTCTTTCAAATACTCAGATTGCTGGGGAGAGGGGGAAGAAATGCTTATAAGCAGAGAATGTGATGGCAGGTGAGAATTCATTTACCGACTTTTTATGCTTTCAAAAGTCTCTATAATAAAGTTAAACAACCAGTTTTAAAAACAGAGTAATTAACAGCAGAATGGTCTGCAGGCTTTTCTTCAGGCATTTGTAATATAACTCTACCACTCTGAAATCTGATTCTATTTTTCCTCCTAACTCCTGTATTAAAGTATCATTCACACCCACAGATTATACCCACTCCATGTGTACAGTTCTCGGATTTTTGGCAAGTTTACACAGCTGTACAACCATAAGAATAATGACTTGATTTGAACTGGGAGAATACTGTGCTCCTGTTGACAAGGGGTGCTTTGTTGTGAAACAAGTTAGATTTAAATAGTGGTGGGAATAACAATAAAGACACACTTCAAAAACAGGTCTTCTTTCCCCTTTGGGGAACACCGATAATCCTAAAAATGAGTCAGCAGCTAGATTCTGTCACTAAAGCTGTCTTCTTCTTCCCCTCTATCTTGGTGAACACATCCCTTCCTTGCCAAGTCATGATGAAGAAATCCCTATTTCCCTCTTTTCCTGTAATGTATCTCTTGGCAGATAATCAGGCAAGCAGGAGTGCTTAGGCAGTTCCTCTGTGTTTCCAAGACACAGGTTTTCCTGCTTGCGGTTCTCTTCCGATCTGGGCGCTGGGTGCCTTGACTTATCTTTTAAAAAAAACTTGTTTATTTTTCTTTTTTATTTCATGTGCATTGACATTTTGCCTACATTTATGTCTGTGTGAAGGTGTCAGATCCCCTGGAACTGGAGTTACAGACAGTTGTGAGCTGCCATGTGGGAGCTGGGAATTGAACCTGGGTCCTCTGGAAGAGCAGCCAGTGCTCTTAACCACTGAGCCATCTCTCCAGCCCCAGGAGTTATCCTTTTCTTGTGGGTGGAAATGCAATAAATGGAATACATTAAAGTAGGCCTGAAAAAGATGCACTTTCAGGCAAATCAATGTCAGGGTGGCTCTGTTGCATCTTTTAACAAAGATTTACGTATTTTAAAAAACACTCTACCTCTGTGTGTGTGTGTGTGTGTGTGTGTGTGCGCGCGCGCGCACGCGCGTGCACATGCACACACATGTGCACACAGCACCTGTGTGCTGTGGGATGGTCTGTATGTCAAATGTGTTGCTCTGATTGGTCAATAAATAAAACACTGATTGGCCAGTGGCCAGGCAAGAAGTATAGGCAGGACAAACAGAGAGGAGAACTGAGAGAACAGGAAGGCGGAGGGAGACACAGCCAGCCACCTCCATGACAAGCAGCATGTGAAGATGCTGGTAAGCCACGAGCCACATGGCAAGGTATAGATTTATAGAAATGGATTAATTTAAGATGTAAGAACTAGATAGCTAGAAGCCTGAGCCATTAGGCCAAACAGTTTAAATAATATAAGCGTCTGTATGTTTATTTTATAAGTGGGCTAAGGGACTGCTGGGGCTTGGCGGGATCCGGAGAGAAAACGCTCTCCAGCTACACCTGTGAAATACAGAAGAAGTTCTGAATTCCCTGGAGCTGGAGTTACAGGCAATTGTGAACTGCTGGGAACCAAACTAGGGTCGTCTGCAAACTGAGCCATCTTTTCATGCCCTCCACTATCATTCCTACCTAATCCCTGGCATCTGGAATGTTTCTACAGAAAATTTTGTCAGTTCAGTACCCATATGAAGAATCAGCATGTGCAATTTCTTGCTCAAATGTCCAGCCTTAATAGAAAAAGCATAGTTGATTTTTTTCTAAAGGAATCTCATAGACTTTCCATATGTATTAGAGCAATACACTCTGGACACATATCAACTAGCAGTTAGTATATGTCCAACAACAATGCATACATATAATATATATAATACAACTCTACACCACACACACACAGACACACACAGAGACAGACAGACAGACAGACAGACAGGCACAGACATACAAAGACAGAGAGAGAGAGAGAGAGAGAGAGAGAGAGAGAGAATGAGTGCCAGGAGTTGACATTCTTTTATTTAAAATAAAACCTTGGAGGCTGGATGTAGCTGGAGATTTCCTGTGTCCACCCAGCTCCTGCAGCCGCTCAGACCCAAGCAAACACAGAGACTTATATTACTATAAACTGTATGGCCGTGGCAGGCTTCTTGCTATCTAGTTCTTATATCTTAAATTAACCCATTTCTTTTCATCTATAAGTTGCCACGTGACTTGTGGCTTACCGGTATCTTTACATCTTGCTTTTCATGACAGCAGCAGCAGCTGGCAGCGTCTCCTGACTCAGCCTTTCACTTTCCAGCATTCTCCTCTCTGTTTATCTCGCCTATACTATACTTCCTGCCTGGTTACTGGCCAATCAGTATTTTATCAATCAATCAATCAATCAATCAATCAATCAATCAATCAATCAATCAGAGCATACAGAAAGACATCCTCAGCAGCTGGAGAGATGGCTCAGTAGTTAAGACCACCAAAACACCAACTGCTCTTCCAAATGACCAGGTTTCAATTCCCTAGCACTCCATGCAGTTCATGATGGTCTGTAAAGCCAGTCGCTGGTGAATCTACCCTGTCTTCTGCCCTCCTCAGACTCTGCACATACACAGTATACAGATATACATGCAGGCAAAACACTCATACATATAATATAATAAAAATAAAATAAAAATTTGGGAAACTGGTTTAAAATAAAATACATATGAACTTGGATTCAATAATTGTATTTATCTTTCAGCTTTCAGCACTTAAAAAGCTAAATGCTATTTAGGAAAGTGTATGTAACTGGACAGTCATTGTCATAAATAAAAAATGGGTCACAGAACTAAGCACAGAATGTAATTATCCAAACACCTTCTAAAGTGGGTTATTAAAAATCTCAACATAGGGTTCACATGACTCTAGTCCCAGCATTCGGGAGGCTGAGGCAGGAGAACTGCCAATTTGAGGACAGTCTAAGCTATATATTGACTTTCAGGCTATTACAGATTACAAAGTGAGATTCTGTCTTAAAGAAAAACAACACTGCACCATATGGCTGGGGATATAGCTCAGTGGTAGATAGTTTAGCATGCATGAGGCCCTGAGTTGCATCCTCAGCACCACATATTTATGAGAACAACTGGAAACCAACAGTATCTGAGGCAGACCTAGGCTTAAGACCTCTCTATAAACAAGTCAGTGCAAACAGACAAACAGACAAACAAACAAACCAAACCCAAACAAAAGACCAAACCAAACGAAAACCAAACAAAAAACCATTAAGAGTAGAGGTTTCAGCTAGGTTTCTGATTTCCAGGGGCCAGTGCTGATCTAGTTCCTTCTCTGACTCACAGAGGCTTTTGACAAGTATTAAGGGAGAAGCCAACAGGAATGTCCGTCAGAATCGTCCCCCCTGAGCTATGAATTCTTTGCCTTCGTATTATGAACAACTTATCTTTATAACAAGTGCTGCTCAGCTTGAACCTTAGTGGACAATACTGCAATAATACAATTGGAACAATATAGAAAGTGAGTGTTATGATGGTCTCCAAACCCAAATTTTTGGGAAAATCCCCAAATCTTGGGAGGATACTCTTTCATTTATAATTGGACGATCTGTTGAAAAATTACAATCAGATTGATCATCGCTATAAAATACCAGCAGTGTGAAAACTCAGCATATACTCACACAACCTACTGTTGGACAGAAAAGCAGTGAATTTAGAGGTCACACCCACAAGGTCAAGCCTTTATATCTTTAGATACAGAATTCAATTTCTATTAAGGTGTCTTCACAGAGAAATATAATTAAGATTCTCAGCATCACTTACTTCCACTAACACTAAACCAAAATCAAACTAAAAAATTAAAAACTGCTAAATTTATAGTCCAGAAGGACTTTCTACTTTGAAAAAGAGTTCACCATGATGTCCGTGGAATTTTTATGACTGTATTAGTCCAGTAAGTTTACATGCCATGGCACTCCAGTGATTTTATAAACTGGAGGACTGCCCAAAGTTATGGGATTATTTGGTCTCTTTTTTATAGAGAAGTCAAAATGATTTACATTTAAAAATTAAATTACAGATTAAAACACATGGTATGAAGTTGCAGCAAGGAAAATTGTTTCTGAGTCCATTTCCAAAACTGTTAGTGTCGTTCATTTAAATATCACTGTATGAAGCTAGTACTAGCTTAAATACCAGTTTGGACAATTTATTTTATATTAATAGAAAACACCACAACAATTAGAAACCTCCCGAGGCTCCCAAATAAGAAGCCACTACTGAGTACAAACCAATGCCATCAAATACATTCTCTTCTCTCGACTCATCACTTCTTTTACTCCTATATTTTATTTAAAGTTAGCAACTCTATTTGCAAATATATGTGTTTTCCAGTGTCCTTGTTTAAACAGGAAATCAAGGGTGGAAATGACTTACCTTTGCTATTTGTTTCCCAAAACCTAAAACATAGTTTCCCTTAGCTGAGTTTTACTACTGAATAGAATAGATCCAGTGAGTAAAAATGACTTTTACTTCTTAAGCCATCTGTAAGAATGTAGGAAGTTTTGAGTAAATCAGCCATCAACCAAAAATACCCCAGGAATAACAACAAAATGTCATTTTGCCATACAACAGAAAGGTCAGGCAAACGAACCCAGAAATGGAACTGAAGTATCATAATCACAAGAGTGGTTTAAAAATAGTGATAGATACAAACCGCATCAAAAGACTGTCATTATGTGCTGAATGACGGTGCACCGCTGGCACCCGATTCAAGAGATCAGAACTTCCCATTTTCTCCCATTGTTGAAATCTGAAACACTATATTTGCTAAGATCCACCACAGACAGACACTGAAGCAAGTGTCTAGCACCTGAGCACGATGCCGAGGCAATCTAGCGTCTGGGTTGATGGCTCCCTGGTTTTATCCACTCATTTGTGATACACTAGGTACTGCTTCTTGTAGGCACAGAAGCTAAACAAGCCAGAGTTACTGCTTCCTCGGGGAGTGGGAAACGCACAATAGCAACATGAACAGAACGTGTAAGGACCAGCAGTCAGGAGGGCCTCTCGGAGGTGGGCATCTCTAAAGTGACTCCTGAGTCAGGGAGGATGAGGGATTGGTCACATGGAGGGAACTGTGCTCGCCAAGGCCAGTCAGGCAGTCAGTCAGTCAGGCAGGCAGGCAGACAAACAGACAGACGGAGTGGCTTGTATCACACAAGCTCAGTACAGCCGGGGGACAGTTCCTAAGGGCTGAGTGAAGCTAGATAGGGAGGCAGGTTCCAGAAAGAATAAATCAAAAAATCTGCAAAAGCACAGCCAGGCTGGCAGGTATGACTGCTGGGTCAAATCTCCTGCCTTCTTGATACTTGCTCTGTACATCTACCATCAATGTTTATTTCTCCAGGGTAATGAGGGGAACCCATGGTGGAGTGCTTACCTGGCACACACAAGACCATGACTGATCCCCAGCATCACACACATATGCAATGTTTTTCAAAATAATGGGCCTTTCAGTTCAGCCTGGGGGTTCAGACTGGCAGAATAAGCTTGGTCCCACAGCTTGAAAACAGGAACATCTGCCAGCCTCGGGCAAGGCAGCATTGGATTCTGCTTCCCACCCTCAGGAACCTCCCTGCTGCCCAGGGCTTCTGATTCTGCCTCTGGCTTAGGTTAGCTGAGAATAATCACAATTAAACAGGTCATGGTGGGAGTCCCTCTGTAGTCTCCGAGTTCCTAATAGATGGAAGACCCACCATTTGGCAGAGATGCAGAGGCCAGGCAGGGCACTCGCTGTCAAGTGTCCCCATCTACCACAGCCCTTCAAGCTTGTTGGGAAGATCTTCAGCTTTGGTAAGAGGTCAACCTGGAAGTTGCAGAGGCTTATGGTTTCCAAAAGTACACTTTTTACTTTATTTTGAATTATGCGTATGTATGGGCTTCTGTGTGGGGGGTATGTAAATGTGAGTACAGGTGTCCATGGAGGTCCGAGGGCATCTGATCCCCTGGAACTGGAGTTACAGCAGTTGTGAGCCACCATGTGGGGGCTAGGAATCCAACCTGGGTCCTCTGGAAAAGCATCCATTGATCTTAACCACTGAGCCATCTTTCTAGCCCTCTAGAAAGTTTTGGTGTTTTTTTTTTTGTTTCTTTGTTTGTCTTGTTTTGTGGTATATTGTTAAGATAAAGAAAAGAGCATGTGAAAATGGGTAAGAGATTCCCAGTGTTTGGAAGAATGGTGCCTTTTCAAAGTTCTCATGGACACATTTTCAGTCCCCCCCCCCCAACAGTGAACCTGGAGAAGCTGCGGAGGAAGAGCCGTGCACTCACGCCTGTTGCTCTCCCCTCACTATAAACTCGGTCAGATGTGTAGGAATGGGGGAAAATGTGACCACAGAGGGCGCAGTGAGGCAAATATTTTCAATTTCCTGGTAGCCACATTAAAAAGTAAAAACAAACAGGTGAGATTAATTTCAGTAGTAGCTTGTACTTAATTTAGCCAAAACATCCATTCATCATGTGACTGGTATAGAAGCAATTAAAGATACTTTCCACTTATTCATACAAATCTCTAACACATAGTGTGTGTTTTATGTGTGTATTGTATCTCAGGATTGGCTGTATTTCAAGGACCCTGAAGCTACCTGTAACTACTGTCTGCCATTCTGGACCACAGTCCACGCAGGGTAGGGGTTAATTATTTTACCAAATATCTCCTGTGCCTTACACCCTGAAGCAGCGAGAACACATAATTTTCTTAGGAAGAAACAGCTAGCCCAGATTAGGGGTGGCTCTGACTGCAGGGAGATGTGAAAATTCTCGTTTGCTCTAGAAATCTTAGTATGAAAACTCAGTATAGTCTGTTTACACATACAGATACACACATTTAGACACACATGTACACACACACATACACACACAAAATGGCCTCTGTGAAGCTCTCTCTGTCTACGAGGCTGTCAGCTCTCTGTGGGAAAGGTCCACTGTGTGTGTGTCATTTTGTTCCCATGGGCCTTAAAGTTCCCCATGTGAAACAAACACTACAGCAGAATCTAGATCTCATGCAAGTCTGTGTGATACCTAAAGGATAGGCATTTCTGTCTCCTCGGTCCATTTTTGGCTATGTTTTATCAAAACTATTTTCTTGTATGAACAGCAGGGAAGGCTTGTCATACAAAGGCTGCTTAGCCAATGCAGGTAAGGCAACAGACGCATAGGCAGGGAAGTGTGTAGCTCTGTTGTGAAGTAAAGTCATAAGTCTTCAGGGTTGAAAAGCTACAGGATGCGAGAGAGCAAGCTGTTATATCATGAATCTTCACACAATTTCCCACAACTTCTAAGGTCACAAATTTTATGTGTTCTCAGTGGGACTAACTGAAGATATAAAGCGACTTTGACTACTGTGATCCTAACGAAGACAGGGCTGTTAACTGGTTACAGGGTACTGGTTTAGGTGGCAGGTCTCCTAACTACTTGGTATTATTTTTCATTTTAATAAAATTGTTGTCTATGATGATATTTATTTAAGTTTGGGGAAGGTGGTTCTATGATAACAAATATTATCTCCTTGACTGCTGTTACAAAAACAAGTAAGAACTGGTTTACAATTTTTTAAACTTTGTTTACTATTAGTGTGTAGGTGCTTATGTGCCACAGTGGTGTGTGTGTGTGTGTGCGCGCGGTCAGCGGTTAAATTGTAGGAGCTGGTTTTCTCTTTCTACCATGTGAGTGCCGGGGATACAGATCCTCAGGCTTGGAGGTGAGCTCCCTAACCTGCTGAGGCAGAGGTTTCTCTGTTTTTGTGTTTCCAGACTGTACTTGACTCCAGATGGCTATTTCTCAATGGGTTTTCAGTACTAAGGTGGTTTTCTTTCTGTGTTCTACCTGAGATCAGGCTTTTGTGATTGCAGAGTGCTCCTGGGGCCTCAGTAAACACCAAGGAATGGCACATACCATGTGCACTCTTATTTATACCAGTTTCATTTTATTCAGTATGGATTATTCACGGGATGGGCTTTGGAGGAACACACAACTTAGCTCCCTGCTAACAGCTGGAAAGACAGCATGAAAACCTTGAAGCCGCCTCAATTTCTTCTGACAGCAGGGAGGGTTTCGAACTCACAGAAAACAACTCATCTGTTAACTCCACACTTGGGCCAAGTGTGACTTCAGAGGCACTTTACCACAAACAAGTGCTGAGGACCTACGTTTGAGTTTCTGCCTGCCAGTTTCCTGTGCTTAGACCATTCACAGGGGTGCTGAGCACAAAGTCACATGCAGGTTGGTTTGAGGGACAGTCATGATATAAGAGAGAGGGTTTACCATGGTGAATTCTGATTAATATTTACCAGTAGAGTTAGTCTCTGTACAGGTAACTGTAGGTTAACTTGCAACAAAACAAGTCATACTGAGAGGTGGTGCCTGAGTCCTCAGACATCTCTTACAGAGGAATCAAATTCAGTTTCAAGCACTGTGGTAATATATTGTGCACCCCAATATATTGTGTACCCTAATAAACTTATCTGGAGATTAGAGCACAGAGCCAGACACTAGATTAGACACAGAGGCCAGACAGTGGTGGCACACACCTTTAATCCTATCCCTCTGGAGGCAGAGATCCTTCTGGACCTCTATGAGTTCAAGGCCACACTGGGAACAGAGCCAGGTGTGGTGGCACACACCTTTAATCCCAGCACTCGAGATCTCATGTCTTTGCTTGGGAAGGACACAGGCCTTTAATCCCAGGAAGTGATGGCAGGAAGCAGAAAGGTATATAAGGTGTGAGGACCAGGAACTAGAGGCTTTTAGCACCAGCTCAACTGAGACCCTAGGGGTGAGGACTCAGAGGCTTTCAGTCTGAGGATTCGTGGAAACAGGATCAGCTGAGGAGTTGACAAGGTGAGGTTGGCTGTGGCTTGTTCTATTCCTCTGATCTTTCAGCTTTCACCCCAGAATCTGGCTCCTGCATTTTTTTTTATTAATAAGACCTTTTAAGATTCGTGTTATAAGCACCTATGTCCCACAGCTCACAACCACCGTAACTCCAGCCCCGTGGCATCCAGCACCCTCTCCCTTCCCTCTTTCTCCCTGCTCCCCCCACCATGTCCCCCTTCCTATCTCTGCCTGTCTCTCCCTCACACATACACATACTTAAAAAGTGAAAATGAATGTGTTTTTTCATGTGTTTTCAATGTGTTTGCACAATGAGGACTGACTGCAGTTCAAAGTCTGTAACCACAGGGCACTGCCTCTTGCCACCGTTATCAAACACGCTCAACTTTGTGCCCCTTGTCAGCTTTCAGCAGTGACATTCCAGCCAGCTTCAGGTTGAGCCTCGGCTCTGTCACTGTTAGCTGTGATGCCGCACCCAAGTCACTTGCTTGTGTGTTTTGGGTGGTACAAATACATGCACAGATACCCTGTGTCATGACTGAATGCAGAGAACTGGCTGTAAGCTCCACTGTGTATTTCTTCCCACGCCTGAGCTCATGAAGTCCCACCTGTGCCAGGCAGGCTGCAAGGCGAGCCTGGCTCCTGGAGGCGGTCCGGGAGAGGGAAAGCTAGTGTAACTGGTAATCAGAACATTTGAACAACTGGAACAATGTGTTTCACCTTCATTTCTGTTGCTGTGACAAACGTTCCCACCAAAGGGTTTATTTAGTTTACAATTCCAGGTGTCTTAGTGAGGGTTTCTATTGCTCTGTCAAAACACCGTGACCAATGAGCAAGCTGGGGAGGAAAGGGTTTATTCAGTTTACACCTCTACATTGCTGTTCATCACTGAAGGAAGTCAGGATAGGAACTCAACAGGGCAGGAACCTGCAGACAGGAGCTGACGCAGAGGCCATGGAGAGGTGCTGCTTACTGGCTTGTTCAGCCTGCCTTCTTATAGAACCCAGAACCACCAGCCCAGGGCACCACCCACAAAGGGCTGGGCCCTCGCCCATCAATCACTAGTGAAGAAAATGTATTGGTGAAATTATTAAGGCTACTCCACGTAGTTGAAAGGGAGGTTTATTTTGTGGGGTAACTTACAAGCGAAGGGATAGGTTATAGGGTCTGGGAAAGGTGTAGTGCAATCCGGCGGTGTTCTCTGGAGAACTCTGCTCAGTCTACCTCCAGCGTCCAGGGACCAGGAACCAAGAGCGCAGGTGCATCCAGATCTGGGGTCTTCAGGGTCCTCTCTTGGCCCCGCCTTGTAGGCGTCACAGTTACCGAAGCCTCAATGGGGGTTGGAACTTCCAGATCAAAGCTGGAATGGCTATTCACTACAAAAATGCCTTACAGCTGGATTTCACGGAGGCATCTTCTCAGTTGAGGCTCCCTCCTTCCAGATAACTCTAGCTTATGTCAAGTTGACGTAAGAGCAGCCAGCACACCAGGGGACAGTCCATCATCTCAGGGAAGTCAAGCAGGAACATTAGCAGCTGGCCACATGCTTCCACAGTCAAGAGCAAAGAAAGAATCAACACCCTGTTGCTTGCTTATTACTCAGCTACTTTCTCTATTCTTCTGTAGTCTAGGACTCAGCCCATGGAATGGTACTTCCTACTTTGTGGGAATGTCTTCCCACATTAATTAATAATGAAGACAATCTTTCACAGACATGACTGAAAGCCAAAATCACCTAGCTAATTCCTCATTATGACTCTCTTCCCAGGTGATTCTAGGTTCCATCAGGTTGACAATCAAACTCAACAGCACTGAACATATGCATGTATGTATGTATGTATGTATGTATGTATGTATGTATGTATGTATCATCTATCTATCTATCTATCTATCTATCTATCTATCTATCTATCTATCTATCATCTATCTCTCTATCATCTATCATCTATTAGCTATCATCTATCTATCTATCTATCTATCTATCTATCTATCTATCTATCTATCTATCTATCTATCTTCTAATCTAATCTAATCTAATCTAATCTAACCTAATCTAATCTAACTATGCTCTCTGTGTATGTGTGTTAGTGTGCCAGAAGTCATCATCATGTGTCTTCCTCAATCTCCATCATAATTTTTGAGTCAGGGTCTCTCAATGCACCAGGAGCAAACTGACTCGGCTAGACTGGTTGGCCAGCAAAGTCCAGGGATCCTCTTGTTCCTACCCCACTCTCAGTACTGTAGTTACAGGTGAGTGCCATCAACCCAACCCAAACCAGTTCTTCAGTGTGAGTGCTGGGGACCAACTCAAGTCCTTATGCCTGAATGACAAGTCGTCCACTGACCAAGCCATCTCCTTAGCCCTGCCTCATTTTTAAAACTAATGATTGCATTTACTTCTCTTGAAAAGAAAAAAAAAACAATTAAAGTTACTTCCATTTTAGGCCCTCATAAGCAGGTAAAATTTTGGTAAAATTTTATTTCAAGTTAGAATTGGAATTACTCCTTTAAAAAAATAACAGTGTAGGACTTTTGAACTGTGCCCACACCTAATATCATGTGGTGTATCTCATCTACAAAACAGTATTACAGCTTTTAATGTCATCCATCACTGGATTTGATAATAAAAGAGAGCTATTTGAACAATTGGAAACGCTGCTGGCTCTAGGTCTACAATTCTATTTCATTCTCTTTTCTCACCAGGCTTCTGATCTACCCCTTATTAGTTTCAAATATGCCTTTTATATTTAGTGTATGTGGGGCAGGCTGGAGTTAGAATCTGACGTACAAAACTATTGTTCCATAACATATTTATAAATCATTCCACACATAACCATGTAGAAAGGTTTGCATATCATGTCCTAGGTCCAGCCTGACAGGGAATCCCGGCACTGAGGAGTGATCACTTACTCACTGTCTCATGGGTCAGGTACTTACCATGCACCATCTCCAAACTCCAAAGTACTGTGAGAACTCAAGCATTACCTAGTTAGTGATCAGGATGTCTGGTACCATGCTCCAGACCTAGAGTCAGTCATGTATCACGTAGTGAAATAAAGAAAGCAAGCTTGTACACAGAAAGACCTGCTCACAGCCCACAGCTCTGTCCTTCACCATGTACATAGGGAGAAATTGTTCATTTTTCTAGTTAACTTCCTCCTTAAAAATTAAGATCCTGGAGGGAAAGGGAGGGGGGTTGACTTGATCAAAACACATTATATGCACATATGAAATTTCTAATTAATAGAACATTGGGATACTGCCTAACCCCTACCGAAATTGCACAGAGGTGGGGGAAAACCATAATGTCCATTTCAAGCTTGGCTTGTGGTTGTATTTAACAATTATTAACTACAATAAAGACTATGAACAGTGATGCCAGAGTTTCAACATGGCCTCCTAAGGTTATGATTCTGATTACAAAGGCGTAAATTTAAATGGAATCAGGAAAATGAGATACTATCATTAGTCTCAATTACAATTAAAATCAAGTAAAAGCAGTTGTCAAACATTAAGTTTTAACAGAGTTTAGAAATAGTATTTTTAAAGGGAATTTTATAAGCAAGAATCAAATTGCCTATTTTACATATGACAAGATCATTTTGTTATGTGATCTTAAAAGAATCTTAAGCGTATTAGAGAATATTCATTCTGCGGTTTATCTGTGTGGCACAGGACAAATAATTTCAGGGGCTTCTTCCCCGCTTGTAGATGCTCACTCTGTGACAATGAGTAGGTGTGTGTAATATATTCTAGAAGGAATATAGTTGATGTCTCCTCATCATGGCATGGAAGCAAAGAGAGCCTTTCTGTGAGCCTCACGAGGTGACGTGTACTTAAGAAGACAGCGTTCTGTGACCTGTGGCAGACCCTCCTCTCCAGAGCACGCCTCTCCACATTTCCACTTTTCTTCAGGGCAACAGGAAAGTCCAAACCACACAAAGGCAGAACAATGTCCTAAATGTGATAACTGATGGAAAGAATGCTCATGACTTTACTATCACTAAAAACAATTAAAATGCTTTAATTTAAAATCTTAAATACAGTTTAATAACTGTAAGGTTATTTAAGAGATATGGGAGAGACGGCTCAGACAGTAAAAGCTCTAGCTGTGTAAGCCTGATGTCTCAGGTCGGGTCCTGTATCCCATGAACCCACATTAGAAGCCAGATGCTGTGTTGTACATCTATAATCCCAGCACTCCTGCAATGAGATGCCAGGCAGAGACGAGAGACTCACTCTGAAGCTTCCGGGCCAGCTAGCCTGGAATACTCAGTGGCAGAAACAAGAGAGGTCCTGATTGAAGAAAGTGGAAGGCAAGAGCCGACTCCTGAAAGTGATCCTCTGACTTCTACACGCATGCCACTTCCTCAATCTCTCTCTCTCTCTCTCTCTCTCTCTCTCTCTCTCTCTCTCTCTGC
>CABHPH010156031.1:0-16401 GCA_902168325.1 Peromyscus nudipes | reverse complement strand
GGAAACCTTTGCAAGGTTGTGGTCAACTTTGTCGGCCCCTCTTTCTTCTCTATCTTCCTGCTATAGAGGATACAAAGCCAAGTGTTTCCTATTGTAGCTAAAAGTAGCCATAGAATCCAATTCAAGCCAAGAATATAAAAGAAAGCTGGGAGGATTTGGGAAAGGATTCTGTCTTCCTTTTAAAAGGAGTCGTGTGTGTGTGTGTGTGTGTGTGTGTGTTTTCTTTCTTTCCTGCTTCCAAAATTTGGATTTAAATTATAGATGAGCTGTATTGTCATTAATCAACCACAGAGAAGAAAATCAAGGGACTCACAGGTAATATAGGACACTTACATCATTGTGTGACTAACCATAGATTCTTGCTAATTAGCTAAAGCCTGTGGATTTAGCCAGGGCTGGCTTTTCAGCTACCTGAAGCTATCACCATACTAACAGATAGAGCTGTTGTAGTGGACAATGACCATTGTTTCACAGACAGGGATGCAGACTTAAGGATATGAAGTAGCTATCCCATGGAGAAAATGGTGGAATCATGACTCAAATTCATTTAGTCCCAGAACAATCTTCTATAGTCTGTTATCAAATTTCATGTAGAATGTTTTTAAGCTCTTACACCATGGTGGGACTGTCATAATCTGTTTCCTCCTCGTGTCTGCTAAATGAGATTCTTAATGCCAAGTGCAACCACCCTGTAATATGACCAGTTCTTTAGAGGGTGGAGGGCCTTATCTAACACCCCCACCGTGTGGAGAATTTCAGGGGCTTTTACTCAGTCTCATCACCTTTGACCTTTGTGTCAGTTCACATTCTGTTTCTTCTGACTTGTTACTGCTTGAATACAAAATGAACTTCGGGAGATGAAGAGAGCTGTTGAAGCGGAAGTGCCTCTGGTTAAGACATGTGTGGCAACTCCTGTTTATCCCTAGTCAAATGAGCATCCTGTATACATCTGAGACATTGAGAAAGAAGGGTTCCTAAACCTCGCCTCACTGCTCCACTGCTTAGAACTGTCATGGTTAACATTAGCTGTGCCAACAAAACCCAAGCAGGACAAATTCATGGCCTCTGGTGCCTATACAGTATCCCCAGCATCTTAGTATGGTTCCCAGCATGCACATATCAGGCAGTCCATAAATACGGGATGGATATGAATGACTGTACTAAATTCTTCCATCCATGGGTGGCCAAGATGGCTCAGTGTATAAGGCCGCTTGCAGTGAAAGCTAATGACCTGAGTTTGATCCTCAGGACCCACAAGGTGAAATGAGAGAATCAACCCCACAAGTTGTCCTCTGATCTTCACACGAGCGCCATGGCTGCACATATGCACACAAAACAATATTTTTGTAATTAAAAGAAAGAGAGATTATTTCATCTATTCAGTTTGGTTTCTTTAGTTTCTTTCCCTGTATTCTTGGTACAGTGGGAAACTCAAAAGGAGCAAATGAAGGAACAGTCTCTTTCTATCAGCGAACTCTGGCTGGAACTCAAGAATGGGATGCTTACTCATTTAACTAGTTCTCTGACACATAAAACCCACTCTTTATGACTGGTAGCACTATTTCCCATGATGCTCAGTCTAACTAATTGTCTTGGATCCTTCTTGCCACTGATCTAATCTGCCCAGAACACACAGCTGGTTCATAGATGTCACTCACAGCATGAAACCAAGAGTTGTGCTTCTAAACTAGGCACAGTGGGACGCACGCCTTTAATCCCAGCATCCAGGAGGCAGAGGCAGGTGGATCTTTGTGAGTTCCAGGCTAGCCTGGACTACACAGTGAGGTCCAGCCAGGGATACACAGGGCCTATCTTAAAAAAAAATAAAGAGTTATGCTGGATCCAGTGAGCAGGCTAAGTGAACTAATCGAGTAAGAGAATCATTACAGCACTAGAGAGTCTGCTTCATTATACAACTTGTTTTGCCTGCTCAGTGAAAGGACAAATGTGCTACTACTGTCCTACTTGAGGAGCAACTTGGAGTTTGAAACTATACATCTAAAAGTCTTAAGCCCAGAGACCTCAGGTACATGGAAACAGTAAGCCTTACCACTCTTAGATGTCATTGACCTTGTTCATCTTAACATATTTGATGGGCTAGACACCTTTCTAAAATGCAACTATTATTTACTCCAAGGCTGTGTGGATTCTGGTGGAAGATCCTATGCAATTTCCTAAAGTATAATGTAAGTCAATTCTCTTTCTCCACCACCCTCTCCTCTACTGGGAGTTGAGCCCTGACCCTTGTGCACCCTGTGCATGCTAGCCAAGCTCTCTCCCACTATATCCCAGCCCTCAGATTTACTCTCTGCAATACTACTATAACCTAAGGTGTTCCTAATTCTCTAATGGAAGACAGGTGGGAAACACAGGCCTTTGAAGATTTCAGTCATAATACACTTGGAGTCCTCTTCTTAGTAAATCTCAATTTCCAGAAAAGCTATCTTTTATTTTAAAGGAAGAGTGTTTTTAGAATTTTTATATAACCATTGACATACTAAAATGTCACGGTCAAGATGCCAGGCTTGGTCGGTTTTAACATCTTTAACAAGTTAGACGTGAAAAGGTATTCCTTGTCACTCAATTAGGTCACTTTCTCTGCCTGCCTAATGACTGCAGGACCCTCCCTTGTGAATTCTGAGGCCAAGATATGAAGTGTGGCTACAGTTGCTTTTTAGAAAGTTATGTTCATTGCAGTATACCAATGGAAGATGCATATTTTATGGTATCTCTAAATCCAGGGATGAAAAAGGCACAGATAATTACCCACTACATCCTGTACTTTATATCATACTAAGAATCAATATATCATACTAATTTAATAACCTATAATTGTAGATGACTCATATTGGGGTCTAGAAACTCATATTTATTAATGAATGCATTTATTCTTAAAACAAGGAATTTAGATATCAAATTATTTGTGATTTTTTTTTCATGGAAAGAAGTTTTCAATTTTTTTAAATTAGATTTATTTTTATGTGTATGAATGTTTTGCCTGTGTGTATGTATGTGTACCATGTTCATACCAGGTGCCCATGGAGGTCAGATGATAGTGTCAGCTAGCCTGGAACTGGAGTTATGGATGGTTATGAACTACTGTGTCAATGCTGGGAACTGAACACACATGTGCACGTACACACACACACACACACACACACACACACACACACACACAGACACACATATGGCTGTTTTTCTTTCCTTTAAATGACATGGGTGCTAGGACTCCAGCTCAGTCCTCATGCTTACATGGTAAGCACTTACTGACTGAGCCATCTCCTCAGATATCAAAGTGTGCTGAGTGGCTTCTAAGAAGACTGTAGTCACTTTCTGTATTTGCTGTGGTAAGGCGTGCCTTCTTGGATGTCTTCTCTGACATTTGATCAATATTTAAAAATCATATAAAAACCCTTAACTGAAGAGATATTGACAGTTGATGGCCTCTGGTAGAGGAATAGACACTTTTTAAAGGGTGTGGCCCCTGGTATGGGAGCACACTCCAGTGGATGGCCGCATATCTTGGAGTATATGGTCAGCACAAACTGGCCTCAGTTTGTGATTGTTGAAAAAGAGGACACGAAGTTGGGAAGGGGTGGGCAGGTGGTGACGAATCTGGAAAGAACTATGAAATTCTTAAATAAATAATGAAAGTATTCAATTTAAAGGGGCGGGGGAAACTATTCTCAGCCAGTTGTTGTAGTGTACATGTGTATTCCCATCACTCAGGAGGCTGAGCTGAGGCAGGAGATTGTGAGTTTGAGGCAAGCCAGGGATACATAGTATAAGACCCTGTCTCACAGAAGTTTCTCTAGAAAGCGGATACAGTTACTATTGAGAAGCTCCATCCCATAAAAATCCTGTTTCTTTAACTATAACACTCTTTCTTAAGTGCTTTCTTGTTCCCAATACTCTGAAAAATTTCCATAATATGCCTTGGCATATATTCTTTTTTCAGGCATTGTGTTATTATTCATAGTTTAGTTGGAGGAAAATTCTTACATTCCCTTATTATCATTTGTTCTAGTTGCTGTGATAAAATACCCTGACAGAAAGCAACTTAGGAGAGATGAGGTTTAACTAAGCTCACATTTTCAGGTCACAGTCCATCACTGTAGGAAGTACACAGCGGCAGAAGCTTGGGACAGCCGGCCATATCACATTCACACTCAAAGATAAAGGAGAACGCATGTACGAATGCTCGCTTCTGTGACCAGCTCCCTCTCTCCACTCTAATACAGTTCAGGACCGCTGCCTAAAGAACGGTGCCACCCACAGTGGGCTGGGCCTTCCTGCATCAAGTTAGCTTAGTTGAGATAATCTTTCACCATCCACACCAGACCCTCATGGGGACCTCTTCTGAGGTGATTCCAAATCATGTCAGGTTGATAATTAAAGCTAACTTCATACCGTGTTTTCCATGTTTCCCCTGCCGCAACGTCTACTGATCAATTATTAGGCCCTTTCTTTTTTTTTTTTTATTAACTTTAGTTATATTTATTTATTTATTGTGGGAATGCTACACACACTACAGCACACACATTCTCTCCCCCTGCAGTATGGGTCCTGAGGAGCACTGTTTTCTGAACCCATCTCCTTCCTCCTCCCATCCTTGTGCCTGAAGTTCCTAACCCACAGCCTAGTGTTCGATAAACTAGTGAAGAAACTTCCTCCCCTTCTCCAATAAAGTACACAAAGCTACCACGTGGGACAAACAGCTAAGAACAGTGCCCCCTGTTTTCAGAACACACCTCCAGTTCTGAAGCCACTTCTCTGTTCTACAAACCAAAGCTTAAATGTTGAGTGCCAACTCCATTGGCATCCTGTAACTGAAAGGTGGGATCCTGAAAAGTGTGACAACTTTTGAAAGGTTTATTGCTGTGGGATGGTCTGTATGTCAAATTGCTCTGATTGGTCAATAAATAAAACACTGATTGGCCAGTGGCCAGGCAGGAAGTATAGGCAGGACTAACAGAGAGGAGAATTGAGAGAATTCTGGGAAGTGGAAGGCTGAGGAGGGAGACACTGCCAGCCGCCGCCATGACAAGCAGCATGTGAAGATGCCGATAAGCCACGAACCACGTGGCAAGGTATAGATTTATAGAAATGGATTAATTTAAGATGTAAGAACTAGATAGCTAGAAGCATGAGCCATTAGGCCAAACAGTTTAAATAATATAAGCTTCTGCGTGTTTATTTTATAAGTGGGCTGTCGGACTGCCGGGACTTGGCGGGAGCTGGAGAGAAATTCTCCAGTCACAGTTTCTGAATGTGCAATAAGCAAAACTCAGAAATGAAACACATACAGTGAATCTAAGGTGTTTTTTGCTTGTGTAGCTGTATGTAACTTCACGTGGCCTCACTTCTGATCGTAAGACGTGAGCACTTTGCACTATGAAGGGCATATTTATAACTTACAGGTGAATGTTTTATTTACATACCTTTTCTGTATCTGTATACTCGGGGTCACATAAAAATTCTCCAGTGAACAGATGTCAGGAGCTGAAAAAGTTTAGGAAGCCCCATCAAAATATATCCAGTGCACACACCATGAGCACATGCACAGAAACACACTCACACAGTCAACCACTGAGCCATGACCTTCCTCCCACCTGATACATTACCACAATTTCCCTGTCTCCCTTTGTATTCCTGTTTTAGTTGGGTCAAACATTTAGACTCATTGATAAAGAATTTGCTTCTTTTGCTTATTGTGTTTTTGCTTGAGGATTGTTTTGAAGACTAGTGGTCAAAGGTACTTTTATTCACCTACTTGAAACAAAGAATCTCCAGGAAAGCAGTTGAAGAACAGATGTTCTTGTGATTGACAAGGGCCCAATGTGGGTGCTGGCACCTTTGCTAGGGTAGTAAGGGCTCCTAACCACTGGGCCATCTCCAATTTCTTCATTAATTTTAGGTAAGCATTGTCCAGTTAAATATGTTGAGATGAAAGAAACATCCTCTCCCAGCTCTGTATGATATAGCACACATAACTAGCTACATGTGGCTATTAAACACGAAAATGTGACTGAACAGCTGACTTTAAGTTGTTTCATTTTAACTGATTTATATATTAATTTGATACTGGCAAATGGCTGTTGGCTATGATTCTAGACAATACAATTGTAGAAAGCAAAGCTGAGAAGCTAAACCAAGATTTCAGCCATTTCTAGCACCGCTACAGATTTGGTCTTTTCACTCACAGATGATTAAATGTAATTAATTCTCCAGAAGCACTTCTCATATTGCTGTTGGCCTGAGAATCCCGGCTGAGAAGTCAGACTAATGTAAAGCTGGAATTTCCAGCAACATGACAGATCCATAAATTACCATTTTATTTATCATAAGACAATATCCTTTGCTAGAATTATTGCTATGAAATCTTAATGCTACAGCTCATCAGTAATACTTCCTAATTTCAATTCATTTATCAACAACTAAAGTTTGAATACAAGGTAAGCAAATATTTAAAAGATTATTTTTGTATCACCAGTTCCTGGCAATGATTGCCCCAGTGGGACTAAACATGGTGTTTGTACTGAAAATGAAAGTTTCAATGCAACTGAGAATATTACCAACCACATTAATGTGAATTCCATCTTTAACTATTAGTCCAACGCAAAGCATCATGCGCCAGGCTAAATAAAGGTTTATGTCTAAATCTCACAAAATATGAGAAAAGCTTGCATCTCTGTCAATGTGAGTCTGTGGAAATCAAACACCTCTGAAAACTGTGTTCCCATTTAACGAAGGGCACTAATGGCTTTAATAAGAAGGGGATATCGTGCTTGAGGCAAACTGATTGACCTTGACAACAGAAGTGTAAACAGAGCCTGATGAATATTAATTTTTGGTCTTTCCTGCATTAGCCATAGCTGTTGCTAATTCACTCTGACACATGGTCAAATTAACAAGCACATTTGTAAGACTTTTCCCATTGTTTGAATTATCCACAGTATTTAGGGGCCTTGGTAGGTTATTATTGGCAAGTTGCCATCATTTCTTAGAACTCTACCAGATTACCTTTCAGACAGTCATCGGTGTTCATGCGCACATCCTAAATGTCTGTTTTGAAATGGGTGCGTGCACTTCCAATAACTTCCAATGGGATCTCAGAGGCTAAGTCATGATGTAACCTCCATTACTATGCTCACACTGGGTTAAACTGGTTTCCAGCAGCACTGATGCACGGCAGGCATGATGCACCCAGAGTGCCACACACAACCAAGTGCCACTTCCATCCTGTCCTTGCCAACTGTAGAGTGACATCAAAGGAGAGAAGGCAGGAGCAGATGGCACCATGGTTTATGAGAGCGAAAGTCACACCCACAGTGCGCTCCTGAGTAAGGAAAGGGAGGTGAGGCCCAGGCAGAGAGCAGAAGGAGACTAAAGCCAGGTCATGATAGTGCTCTGACTCACTGAGTTCCCTCCATCATGACAGGAACAGTGAGCACTCCCCCCCTACACACACACACACACACACACACACACACACACACACACACACACCATTCCCAGCACATGCTTGTCATGGCCTGCAAGACACCACCCTCCTTGGCCTTAGAAGACCATTTCAGGTGGTGGGCACCCACCCAGGCCCAGGCCCATTTTGCCCAGAACTTGAAGGAGGTATGAGCAGACATCAAATTGAAAGGAAGGGAAAGTCAACCAGAAAGTGAAAGAACAAAGCAAAAGCTATCAGAGATTAGGGGTTGTTAACATTACAAACCACTATTATCCTCACTAGTGAAATAATTAAAGAAGTTCCAGGGCCAGTGGCTTGGTTCAGTTGGTAACGGATCTGCTGCACAGGCATGAGGATTTACGTTCAGATCCCTAACACCCACGTAAAAGGCAGGCCAAAGGGCATGTGTCTGCAATCCCAGCACTGGGGAGGTGGAGACTCCTTGGCTTCACTGGCCAGCCTGCCTAGCTGTTCCTTGAGAGATCCCTTCTCAGAAAGCAATCTCAGAAGGCACTCAGTGTTGACATCTTGCCTTCACATACGCACACACACACACACACACACCATTTATACACACATTCACATAACCACATGAACACACATGGGCTGGGGGAGATTACATTTTACAGGGAAATCTCTGAAATGGAATTTGGATGAAATTGTTTCTATCAGTGTCTACATGTCACAGGAGAAACGTGGGAAAGTTACCCAGTCTTGGTAGTAGCAGTGGAGAAGTTTGGAGCATCAGGTTTATTGTTTGCTTCTAACTAAACTTTAAAAGGATTCCGTTTGTTTTACAAGTAGTCACCTTTCCTACCACATGGAAGACCGTCAACTTATGCACAGTGTCTGACTTTCTTTCCATCATAAAGGTGAGTGAAATTCTTTCTTTGTAGGAAAATGGTTAGAAGTAGAAATCATCACACTAAATGACATAGGTCAGTTTAAAAGGGCTCTATTGCAGCCAGAGTGAATATCTGCTCTGCAGAGGAAGCTGGAGAAGGGGAGAAGGCTGGCAGGATGGTTCAGTGGGTAAGAACACTTGTGGCCAGGCCTGATGATCTAGGTTTGTTAGATCCTAGGACCCATATACTACAGAGAACTAAATCCTGAAAGTTGTCCTGACTCCCACACGCTCCACCCACCCTACACACTAACTAACTAAATACATATAAAGGACATGGAAGTTAAAGGAAGACTATTGGGACATGGAAGAAGAGAGAGGGACTGGAGGTTTGAGATGGTAGTAGAAGGGTGACATTATACATGGGTATAAAAAAATGTCACTATGACACTGAAACCCATTATTTTGTACAATGTACACTAATAAAAAGTTCTCTGACATTTTATCTCTCACTTTAATTTTTACTTATGTTTGTGTCTACATGTATGTATACACACCTCTGTGTGGGTGCCCAAGGAGGCTAGAAGTTTATCAAATTTCCTGGAGCTGGAGTTACCAGCAGATGGTTGTGAGCTCCCTGACATGGATGCTGGTCCTCCACAGGAGTACTGCATGATCTTACCGCTGAGCTATCTCTCTAGCCTCAAAGCTGTCTCTTTTTTCAAATTTTATTTTCTTGTTTTTACATCCTAACCAAAGCTTCCCCTCCTTCCCCTCTTCCCATCCCCCTCTCACCTCCCTTCCCCACAACATCCACTCCTCCTCCACTGTTTCTCTTCAGATACAGGGAGGCATCCCACAGATATCAGTCAGCCATGGTATATCAAGTTGCACTGAGACCAGGCACCCACCCTGTCTCCACTAAGGTTGGATGAAGCAATCCAGCAGGAGGAATGAGTCCCAGGCAACAGAGTCAGAGGCATCTCCCGACTCTCACTGTTAGGAGTCCACACAAAGCTCGATTATACAACAGTCACATATGTGCAGAGGGCCTAGGTCGGTCCCAAGCAGGCTCCCTGGTTGTCAGTTCAGTCTCTGTGAACCCCATGAGCCCAGGTTACTTGGTTCTGTGAGTTTTCTTGTGGTGCTCTTGACACAATTGGTTCCTACAATCCTTCCTCCCCCTCCTCAGGATTCCCTGCGCTCCACCTAATGTTGGGCTGTGAGTCTCTGCATCTGTTTCCATCTGTTGTTGAGTGAAGCTTCTCTGATGGCAGCTGGGTTAGGCATCAATCTATGAGTACAGCAGACCATCATTAGGAATCATTTCATTGACTTTTTTTTTCCCACTTGTGTTTGGTTCTATCCTAGGTCATTGTCCTGTTTCTGGGTCCTGGCCCTCAGGGGTGAGTTTCCTCTCAGAGTATGGGTCTCCATCTGTGCCAATCATCAGCTGGTCACTCCCACAATTTCTGTGCCATCTTTACCCCAGCACATCTGGTAGGCAGAACAAATTGTAGACTGAAGGGTTTGTGGCTGGGTTGGTGTCCCAGACCCTCCACTGGAAGTCTTGCCTGGTTACAGGAGATGGCCAGTTCAGGCTCCATGTCCCCCATTGCTAGGAGTCTTAGCTAGGGTCACCCTCATAGATTCCTGGGAGTTCCTGTTGCTCTAGATTTCTAGGTCATCCCAGAGATGCCCCTGATGTCCAGTAGTCTCTCCCAGTAGTCTCTCTCTCTCTCCATCCTCCCCCCATCTGATCCCTCTTGTTCCCATCTCCATTCCCTCTTCCAGACCCCTTCCCCCATCCACTGGCAATGTCTATTCTATTTCCCCTTCATGGTGAGCATCATGTATTCCCCCATCCCTTGAGCACTCATTATTCATAACAGCTAGAAACTGGAAACAACTGGGATATCCCTCAACCAAAGAATGGATAAGGAAAATGTGGTATGTTTACACACAGAGTATTACTCAGCTATTAAAAACAATGACATCAGGAAATTTGCTGGCAAATGAATGGGACTAGAAAAGAACAGACCCAGAAAGACAAACATGATACGTACTCATTCATAAGTGAATATTAGCCATAAAGTAAAGGAGGACCATGCTACAATCCACAGGCCCAGAGAAACCAAAGCTGTCTTTTAAAGATCTATTTTGAAACACGTGTAGGGGAAATACACAGGATAACTGAGACTTACTTTAAACTCACCCAGGCTAAGGATGAAGGACAGAAAGTAGGTATGGCTGTACTTGAAATATGCTCAGGTGTGATGCTGATTACGGAAGCAGAGGGAGGAAGCATTGGCTTGCTACAGCATTCTCACTTTTGTATGTTTCAAAAACTCCTGTGATAGATAAACAGGCATCACCTTCCTGATTCCAGTCTAATTTTAGCATCTTTATTCTTTTGAACTGTTCCTGGCTTGGGCTGTTTTATAATTAAATCATGGGCTGAGGTTCCTTACAATTGAATCAAAAGGAGACATATGAGCATCATGAGAGGTAGGAAGCCACAAGTGTATTCAACCTAAATATCTCCTTACTTCCAAATAATAATGTGATTGTACTACATAATTACATGTGTCCTCGCTTTTGTTTGACTTCTGATGAAGCTGCGGTGCTGCCACTGGATAATGGTGTGTGGTGAATGTCAAACATAATTAAAACATAGCAGAGCACAAGAAGAGACATTGTCAGCAGCCAGTGAATGCCGTCCTGTTCTTCACCCAGGAAGAAACGGTGCCACAGGCAGATGAGCAGAAGCTACCTTTAAACTCAAAGGAGTTTATAGAAAAGGCAAGCAATTTCACAATACTGGATGGCCCTGCTGCCACCATTGCCTGAACCTTCCTTATCACCTGCACTCTTCAGAGCTTCTTGCCTGTGTTCCTTGCCCCAAGATTCTCCCTCTCTCAATCTTTCCCCAAAATTGGCCCAGCTTAGATGCTGCTCTTTGGCCATTCAGTTCCCCTCACCTGCTCGAGTCAATCTCAGTCCTTTATCCCAGCATGCAAAGCTTTCCACCACCCCTTCTGATCTTTTTTTCCAGCTCCTTTTCTGAGTCACTGGCCTGGATAGAGGTCTACTTCCGTCTCCTGGACACACCCAGGTCCTCTTGTAGCACTAATGGCCAATGGCATCCTCTCTTTGAAACTGTCCTGGTGTCCTATTATCTTGATGGATCTGCCCACCAAAAACCCAGAATTACTATCTGCTTCTTCTTTCACCCTCAACATCACTTAAGGAAATACTGGCCCTGGGGTCACATAAGCAGATAGTAACATCCAGTTCACATTCTTACCCATCTGTAAAGTGAATCCCTGATCTGCTCTCCTTGACTTTCGTAAAAGACCAAAGAATTCTTTCATGCCATTTGTCTCTGTTCTGCTATAGTGACCATGCTTTCATTTGCTCATTGAGAATGGCCTGTGCTCTAGCTATTCAAGCTAGGGTCCAAGCACAGGGTAGAAAACCAGTAACATGTCTTAAGGTAACAGCTGGTGTAACAAGAAAAACTCTACACTTTTCTGGTGTAAACCAACAAGAACGTACTCCCCAATGAGCTTGTTCTTCTGGCTTCTAAGAACGATGCAAGTGGGGGGTGTTGTTCTGTACAGTCACTCTGGGACACACGTTCTAGAAGCTCTGCTACTTTCTACATGTGGATTCTCAGAAGGTCAGCAGGAGCTCTGGCAGATGAAGGATAAGAAAGTCTGAAGGATGGTCCAGGGATTACAAGCCAGCTGTGGAAGGCAGTGTATCTCCGTCCCTTCCATCCACATTCCACTGTCCAGAACTCTCACTCAGATTCAGAGCTGCCGGGAAGTGTTATCTCTGGCTGAGACTCCTTCTCGACACAGTGCAGTGCTCCTAAAGGGAAGCAAGGATGTTTGCAGACTGCTGACCAGCTTGCAACGCTTCCCTGTAGAGACAAGACACCATCCACAATGCGTGTAAGTATTTGAGGCAATCCCAGACCTGTCAAAAGCAAGCTTGTCAAAGGGGACACATGTGCATACATTTTCTGTTGACAAAGGGCCCACTGGGAAACTTTAGTGAGCTCTATCAAGGCTCTGAGCAATGTACACGTGACTCACACAGAGGACAGAAGACAAGAGACAAATACAAAGGCTAATGTCGGATTGCTTGCTTGTTAGGTATAACTGCATTTTTATTAAGTCATTCAGTTATTTCCTCAAGACTCTTCCATCTTGAATTTGTTACCACAATACCCAAGGATGCTTAAATAAATAAATAAACAAATAAATCTGTTGAAGAATCTTTGATGAACATCTGCCATGGTGTTTAATTATATGTTAACAGTCACCATAAAATGCATTAATGACTTCTGCAGTCTTAAAAACTGTTCATCATGAAATTGTGTTGATCATGTTGTATTATAAAGTTTTTGTCAAGCAGGGGGAAGAAGTTTCCAACTATCACAGGAACTCTAGGTCCTAATTAAGCAATCAGATTTGACAAAGTGTGTATTAATGTAAGATCACATACCCTAGGGGTACTGAAGAGATGAAGTCTGTTCTCTGAAAGTCAATTACAGTTTGTGGTGTCACAACATCTCTGTAAAATTTCCTGAATTGAAACTGAAAGTATTTCCAGACGTAAGGAGAGTTTCCCATCTTGAACTACGGACATGTACTGGTTGACCCATACAGAGTTGTGCTGTATAATAGTTCTGTTTTCTACCTAACAACATGCAGCTCTTTTTTATATCCTCTCCTGTGGCATACAGCACCAGACACTGGCACTTGTCAGCTAAATGCTGAACTGTCAAAGATGGAAAGCCAGTGTGCCTCAATGAGAACATTAGTGTTTTGGAGATGTGTGTGTGTGTGTGTGTGTGTGTGTGTGTGTGTGTGTGTGTGTGTTGCGGGGGTGGTAGTATTTGGCAGCCCCAGTTACTGGACAGCGAGGAATGGATTGGTGTAATGAAGAACAGTTCACCAAGCTCTAGTATCTCATCAGCTACAGGAGACAGGCATCCTCACTGTCTCAGCCAGAAGCTATTCTCTTACAAATGACCATGAAGAATCTTCCCATAGTGTTTTCCTTCTTGAGTATGGGCCTGAGATGTGTCTTAGGCCGATCTGAACTCCAGGGCAACTGAGGATGACTTTAAACTTCCAATCCTCCCGTCTCCACCTCCAGAGTGCTGAGGTTACAGATGTGCACCATGGACACCGCGCTGGGGTTAAGTGTGGTTACAGGGATGAAATGCAGGTTCTTCAAATGCAGAATCAGTAAATAGCAGAGAAAACACTGAAGCAAGTCTGCCCGACCTTAAAGCTGGGACGCTTGACTCCCAGGGTGCATGCACTGGAGCCCCAGGAAGCACTGATGACTGGCTAACAGAGCAACCCAAAAGGTACGAACTGTGTGATCGCACTCTCGCTGTTTCCAACACTACAAAGCCAGACTCCCAACTTCAGGTGAAGAGAGGAATTACCTAAAAAGTGCTTTTCAAACACTGACGGACATCCTCGGTCACACCAAAGGCAGGTTCCAACTTAGGTTACCATTGAGCTACAGACCAGTTTTTAAAGAAGTGAAGGCCTGGGAAGGGAGGGTGGATGGGATGGCTCTGTAGGTAAAGCATTTGCCACACAAATGTGAGGACTGGGGTTCAGATGCCTAGAACCCATGTAAATGCTGGATGTATGGCAGCTCAGCGGTCATTTCAGCCCTCAGAAGGCAGATTCCTAGAGCAGGCTGGCTACACAGACTAGCCCTATCAGCAAGCCCTAGGGTCAAGTGAGAAATCCTATTCAATGTATAAGGTGGAGAGTGGTTGAAAAAATCACATAGCATCAACCTTTAGCCTCTACACACACACACACACACACACACACACACACACACACACACACACAAAGAGAAGCTTTAAAGATGAATTTCACATCTAAGTGCATCCAAAGTATAGAAAATTAATTGTTCATTTTTACATAATTGAAATGATTTTAAGAATGCGAATAGGAGAGGAAAGTGCAGCTTTTTCAACTTCATCATAAATAAAGAACTGCATTACTGTGATGTAAAAGAAAAACAGCCGGGCAGTGGTGATGCACGCCTTGGATCCCAGCACTCAGGGAAGCAGAGGCAGGTGGATCTCTGTGAGTTAAAGACCAACCTGGTTTACTGAGTGAGTTCCAGGACAGCCAGGGCTACACAGAGAAACCCTGTCTGGAAAAACAAACAAGAAAGAAAGAAAGAAAGAAAGAAAGAAAGAAAGAAAGAAAGAAAGAAAGGAAGGAAGGAAGGAAGGAAGGAAGGAAGGAAGGAAGGAAGGAAGAGAAGAAAACACCTATGGGTTGAGAGACATTTGGGAGTAGGAGAATGTGCTGCTGCTCTAGGAAGCCCGAGTTTGGTCTCCAGCACCACAGCAGGGGATGACGCCCAACTCTACCTCCAGCTCCAGGGGGTCGGAGGCCCTTTCCTGGCCTCTGAGGGCACCTATACACCAAAGTGCACACACAGTCTCTCTCTCTCTCTCTCTCTCTCTCTCTCTCTCTCTCTCTCTCTCTGTCACACACACACACACACCACACACCTCTAAAAATTTAGTTATGTACAAGAATTAAAAAATATAAGCAAGTATTCAAACAAGAGAAGTTAGCAAATATGATACGTTCTTAGATACATGATCCTTAAAAATATCACTAAAATCTCCAAACACAGTAAGCTCTGGAAGTAGGAAATACTTCACATGAAAATCTATAATCAAATAGTAATCTGGTCTACCTTATAACAATAGCACGTGTAATGAAATGCAGTAACAAATACAAAACTATTAAATATTATTTAACAACAGCATAGTAAAGTAAGATGACATCATTTCTATTCCCTATTCCAACTAAGACACTATATATAACACTACACACACACACACACATACACACACACACTCATAAACACACACACACTGCAGGGAAATACACACAGGGGTGCTCTGTGGTTGTGGTATAAACAAATCTGAACACCTGTGGGATAATCTGGAAACTTTCTTTAAAAACTGCTGGAAATTTCACAGTCTGTGGCCACTACCCCCTTATGCTAGGCTCTTTACTGTATCAAACTGCTTCTCCCACTTTAAAAGTAAAAATGCAGGAGAAATCTCCAGGGCAAAGCCTCCTTTGCACAGCTCTTCTCCACAAACAACCTCACACGCATGTGCAAAGTCTTTGACCCCTCTGAAGCCAGCAGCCTTCGTAATTATGTCTCAGAACCAACTCTTTTCATGGTACTCAGGCTACAACAGATTCAGAGATATGAATAAAACATCTTAATTTTCAAGTATTGCTTTTTAAATTAATATTGAAAGAAAATGTCTTGTAAAGAAAGATTTTTTTTAAGGCGTGCTGCTCTTGCATAGAAGGATGCAGTCTCTGTGGCCCGTCTTGTTAAAACTCTTCTAGTGCCCATCTGATGCACACTATTTATGGATTGGAGACTAAAAGCTCTTTTTTTTTTTTTTTTGCCAGTTTTCCTCACGAGCACTTATCTCCACATCCTCATTAGGTGGTTTTTCTCTTTTCTTTTTGTTGAGGCCTGGCCATGCCCTTGGCACACTCTTTTGTTCCTTGCTGCAAAAGGAATGGGTTTAAAGGCTCCCTCTCTACCAGTCCCACCTCCTTTTTCTTTTTTACCCCTTTTGTAATTAGCCTTATTTGAGGACCAGAAAAGCAAAAGACTGCAAAGAAATACAAAAACTACTGAACAAAAGATACGATGTTCTTTCCCCCGACCATATGCTGTGGAGCTCATGTACAACCTGGGTCAGATGACTTGCATGTATGCCTTTAAAATGAAAAGAGAAGTGAGGGAAAAAAGAACCAAAGAACTAAAGAAAAAGCCTAACTTACTCAGCAGCTGCCTTGGTATAAACAGGCTTGGAGTAAATGTCACAGTCAAAGGAGAATAATACATCTTACCTTCCTTGCAAAAGTAATTCACGTTGAAACCAAAGAACACGATGAGGCGGGAGCTGATAACAATGCTTGCGGACAGCCATTCAAACCAGCTTCGTATGCATCCGCTCTGACAGGAATGAGAGGAACGCTTTTCTTTTTTT
>CABHPH010156030.1:28131-54213 GCA_902168325.1 Peromyscus nudipes | reverse complement strand
AAAAAAAAAAAAAAGGATATTAAGAATTCACGATGCCAGAGCTATGGCTCAGCAGGTAACAGTGCTTGACACATGACAAGGGAAGACTGGTCACATGACTTCGATCTTTGGAACCAGTGAGAGGTGGAAGGAGAGCTTCAGTTCCAAAGAGTTGTGCCTCCACTGTCCCACAGACACTACAGCACAAGTGTCCATGTGCACTCATCCTACACACAAGTACAATTAAAAACAAACCAACAACAACAAAATCACTTCTAAAGAATTCAAAATTAGGCTTGTTGTGTCACACCTGCGATCTCAACCCTTGGAAGGCCAGTCCCCTGGAACTGTCACAAATGTAAGGCTAAGCTGGGCTACGTTGTGATTTCTAGATGAGCTTGGCCTACAGAGTAAGGTCTTATCTCAAGACCAAAATCATTTTTTAAAAAAGTTTGAAAAGAAAGGTTCTAGAAGAATTTACTTTTTTAAATTGGAACACTGAGTCATTACATGTGCAAGAATTAATCTCCTTAGTGACTTCTACAAAACAGGTGGATTCCAAACAATAAACAGTGGGACATACACAGCCCATTCTGGTGCGGACAGGTGAGAGGCTCCCAGGTACCACCTTGATTTTTAGGCCTCTGGACATAGTCAGAAAACAGCCTGGAGAAATAGCCCAGCAGCATTGAGCACTCTAAAGCCCAGTGAGGCCTTGAACTTTTAATTCTCCTGCCTCTGTCTCCCAAGTAGCTGGGATTAGAAGCCTGTACCATAATACTAAATTAAAAAATAACATCTCTATGTATCTTAGTAATTAGAAAATTCATATAAAGGTATAAACTCTGTGGAGTGTGTTGAGTCCAGTTCTACTCAGTTTGGGGTATGTTTTGTGATGTTTACTTTTAAAAATAGAATCTAGCCTGTGGTAGTTAAGCTACTCTTCTGGTTATCTGACATGTGGTGTCCAGTTTACACACCATCTCCATCATTTGTTGTTTAATAGCACTTTGAAACTCTCTCATTGTTGGTAAACTGATGCCAATGTAGAAATTAAAGAGTTAACACTACACTAGAACCTGTCTTTGTAACTATTGAAGAGTTTGAACATCCTCACCAGAGAAGCTGTGACTGCTGCCGGGGCCCTTCAAGGTCTGGCCTGTTGGCCGTTTACATTTTCTCATAAGAGTAAAGATTATTGCACCCTGGCCAGAGAGATAAGATTATTGCACCCCGGCCGGAGATTCCAGCGATCTGTAAGCAATCCTGCCCTAATTAGTGGTTTCCTGGTCTTGTGATGGGTACAATATATACCAGGCTAAAAGCACTGGAATGAGACTTTCCAATGCTACAGCTAAACCATGGCAACAAAGCCCCTGTTACTCTTCACCCATGCCGTGCAATTGAGCCCGATAAACTCACTGGCTACTCAAGCTGGATGTGGGTGCAGTTATACTTTAGTTTGTCATTGGTGCCCTCCCTTGGGGAGCTGGCAGAGACAGCACTCAACAGTGAAAACAAGAAACCAAGTTATGTGGAGAATCCAGTGACAGGGAGGCTGCCCCCACAAAATCCCAACCACATGGCTACCTAGACAACCCTGAAGAGTGACACCACCCCCAACATGCCAGTGTGGGTTGGGAAATCTCACGAGACCCCATTGCTAGGGGAAGAGCTACAGGCAATTAGAGATCATTGAGGGAGGAAGGCTCAGTCCTCTCCAGGGATGATCTTCCCTTTCGATTACCCAATGGCAAGTGATTGGGCCTAAACACACATATGGGCAATACCAAATGGACCTAGCAGGCTGTGTTTATAAATCTATATGTACTTATATATGTAACAACAATACAAAATGTGATAGAAATTTTATAACAGTTTCTAGCACAAGAGACAAAACTAAAGGAACAAAAAGAAACCATATTGTTTATTTTAAAGAATTTAGAAGATAAAGTTTTGAATGTATTGATGTATAATAATTAATCAACAAGATACTTGCATTCCAATATTATACATGTATGAAAATGTCATAGGATGCCCTATAAATGTGTGTAATTTGTGTGTATCAGATACATATTCTAAGTCAAAAACTTTCAAAACAACAAAACCGCCTCTTTTTCCACGTCAGCCCCCTCTGCTGTGGGATTTGTATGCCAGGCCCCCTCACACCAAGCCCTGTGTCACCCCAGCTTCTAAGTTTTAGTCCAGCATCTACAGCTGCAGGGTGCTGCTTCCAACTGTCCCTTGGGACACCCCTCACATTCCCAGGTCATTCATCCACCTGTCACTGGTGAGCGTCTGCAGAACTGGAAGCCCTTTTGTTGCCTTGTCTTCCCACACTAGATTATAAAGGGCCAGAAGGTAGACACTCTTCTAAACTTTCCTGTCTGGATGTGGCCTCTCCCGTGATGAACACACGTGGCTGGACGAGGCCTTTGGTGCTGCACGTCGCAAACTTACCTGTGTATGAACAAACACATCCCCACACCTGTGGGTGCTGATGCAGAAGTGAGCTACACCCCACAACAGTCTGTGGGGTGACTGAGGTGTCAGGTGATAGCACCCTCCTAGAATATTAACACAACAGCATGGCCAGTAGGCTGATCCACTCTCTAAGTAGCTGTGAGGAGCAGATTCAGCAAATTCATTTGCAAGGACATTCTTATTTCTCTACAATCCTATATCAGACCCATGGATTTCTACCTAAGACACTTATTACAAATGGACAAATCAGTGGTCACAGAAGAGACCCACGCCAACGTCTATGATAAAGAAGCCTTTTGGGTTTACTGAAGATAGCCTACCTGCTATTTCTCTGTAATATTTTTGTTGACTTCTAAGGTTTTTCATGAAAAATATTAAATACTGACTTCTCCATACTCTCTCATTTTCTCAATGATATTAAAGTATCAAAGCCAAATACTTTATCATCTCCACAGAGAAGTATGGAGCGACAGGTGAGCCCCACTGTGTACAGAAAGTATCAGGGAAAAGGTTCTGTAAGAATCAGATTTTCATTCTGTTCAGGTTTTACAAGGATTCTGTATTTTTAACCAAATCCCCTGAGAGCTTCCAATGAAGCTATCCAGGGACTAATGTTGGCAGAGTCAGAACACAGGAGAGAAATCTTCATTCGAACCATCCCTAACCAAATAGCAGATAAATGTGGTCAAACACAGTTGCACACAAAACACAAGTGCATAAGCATAAACCATGGTCGAGCCTCCACAGGCTAACATACAACGTCAGCCCAGGCAGGCATCTCACAGCTTTTATGTCCTGACAACATTGTCTCAAAATGTCATCCTTCACGAAGCATGCCTGTTTAAACAGAACACTCCAGGGATTTGTCACCATTTAATTTATTCCTCATGGCCTATAAACCATGAATATCAATTTCCACAAATACGTCATGGGTCAGAAGTAGTCCTAAAGGATGTAAGAGAGGGTGTGTCATCCCTGGAAGCCACAATTAGTCTGAGAAAGGAGGCATTGATCTCTTCCTCAGGACGTAAACAAGGACAGAAGCTGGGTAGCAGGGCAACATTGTGTAATCACGCACGGGGATGTCAAGGTCTGACTTTGTTGTAATGACATTGGATATACTTCTTACAAATCTTCACAATTGGTTTGGGGGATTTGTGGGCACAGGATTACTATGTTTCCTTAATAAGTTTATGCTAAAGAATCTGTCCCTTGTTGTTAATACTCAAACATACAAACTCTCTGCAGACAATCTGAGACTTGTCTCAAGTCATCGAAGGCTGGTTTCTGATGAGATGTAAGAAGCCATCTGTTCTGTATACTTTTCTCATCACTGTGACAAAATGCCTTTACAAAGTGACTTAAGCCGGGCGGTGGTGGCGTGCGCCTTTAATCCCAGCACTTGGGGGGCAGAGGCAGGTGGATTTCTGTGAGTTCGAGGCCAGCCTGGTCTACAGAGAGAGTTCCAGGACAGACACCAAAACTACACAGAGAAACCCTGTCTTGAAAAACCAAAAAAAAAAAAAAAAATAGTGCCTTAAGTTACAAGGGCTAGGTTCTGGTTCATGGGTCAAGAGTAAAGTCTGCCCTGGCCGTGGGGGCATGAGGTGGCCGGTCACGTTGTATCCAGAGGTTGGAAATGGAAAGAGTTAAATTCTGGCGATCAGGGATATTTATCGTCTTCATTTTAATTTTGGGTCACGGGATGGTAGCGACCTCATTCAAGGGGGGTCCTATCCCCTCAGCGACCCTCTCCTGAACCTGCTCTCACAAACACTCCAGAGAGTATGCTTTATCAGCACCCAGTCCAGGTAGGCACATTAGTCACCATACTGTTCTTGTCGCTAAATAAGCAGGGTGGCCATGATGTGTGCATCAGGAAGGTTTGAGTCTGCGTGGGACAGGTGCTGGCAAAGGACTCAGAGAAGAGAATTCTGGGAAGGCCAGAGGCATGAGGAGAAGTGGTAGAGACCTATGAGGAGGGAAGGTTGGCTGGAAAGGAACTTCATTGGGACAAACAGAAACTTGGGTACAGGAACATGACATTTTTGACAAGTTCTCCATTCCAGCTAATGACACTGGCCTTGATTATTTATTCTTGTTCAACAGACACTTCTGAAAGTCTAAAAGAAACATACGGAGATGCTAGAAGTCACTAATGATACAGGCTCTAGAACCAAAAAGAACTAATTTGGTTTAATAAGAGTAAACAGTTAATTATAAAGAGAGATGTGATTGTTTCCTAAACACTCAGATGTTTTGAAACTTTTAGGTAAATACACATTGATATATGTATACTTACACACAAAAACACATTGTTTCTTTCATAATTGATTAAATGCTGTGCCACAGAGATCTGGACCTGCTTGTTCTAAGATCTTAAGATAAATTCTCATGAGTTTTATTGGCTATGGCAAGACATCTGCCAAGAATGAATGACGTGGCTAACCTGATGCTTTTCAAATTAGGTATTTATTGCTTCAGATGAGGATTCCGTAATTGAGAGTGATGGGTCATCAATAATTTCTCATTAAAAATGATTAATGGGACTAAATTGTTTTCTACTGTCTATCAGTTGCTCAAGGGCTGATCAAGAAGAGGCGTCAATCACACCTTTGCCTGCATCATATTTACATGTCAAGCCAATGGCAGCTTCCAGCCCAACCAGAAATAAGAGAAGCAGAAAGGCCATTGCCGTTCTGTTCTACCATCTGTGTCAGTAAACATCTGATTAAAAAATGGATTAAAGAGATCAAGAGAACTCTGATGGGATCTTGACTTCAAATGAGCCTACTTACATGTTCTGTTTCCCTCCACAAATAAGTAAGTGTCAGTGCTACACATGCTTAAAAAGACAGAGAATTCTCAAAATAATTTATGTGTATCTTCAGTCCATCCTATTCATGAATTATAAATCAAGGCTTTCCTTTTTATTTCAATTTTATGTAATACTCATTTTCTTATTGCAACTTCTTTGCTGAGCCTAAAAACTAAGCTATAGCTGCCATGATGTCCACAAGGCAATTTCTAGTTAATGAAATGGAAAAAATTCAAGTATGGAAATTTTCACCAAGATTTCTCCAGAGCACAGAACTGCCACCAAAACATACACCTGAGCTGTGGGTACAGCTCAGTGGTAGATGCGTGAGCCTAGGGTTTATTCCTTAGCTCCAAAAACTGAATAAGAAACAAAAATAACACGTGCTTCATAATTCAAATGACCAAGCTCAGCGAAGCCATTTTAGTTATTCTAGGGTTGAGCATGGAGAACAATGGATCTCTGCAATTCTGGGTGCTTTTTCCTGACCTCCATGGTGTCAGGGAGTATAATTAAAGATGACTGTAGGGTTCTCAATACACTTCTTCTTAGGTAGAAGAGTCAAAGAGTTAAGAAGAAATGGCAGACAGCAAAATCAGGAATATATGTGGGACAGTCTGCTATATTCCCGTCATGGATGGAGGAAGTGGTCTAACTTCACTTCTGAATTCTTGCATACCAGTCAGGTTCCTATGATACCAGACAAATATTACTACTAGCCCCAGAGGACTGAGTGGTTTTTCTAGAGCATGTCCAATTAGGCTGTGGAGCCAACCCTCTGTTCTCCAGAATACAATACAATCAATCTAATTCATAACTGAGGCAAAATCAGAAAATATGTGCACTCAAGGTAAAAAGCCTCCATTAAATATTAGTATATTTCCTGAAATGTGCTGATTTTAAATGAAATTTTAAAATTAGTGATCTTGGCAACATAATTTGCATATTTCAGCCCCTGCATTTATGTACCCTGTCTATAATCCAGCAACTGCCTTCTACTCCTGGAGAGGGAAGAGCCACTGTGAGCTTACAGCTACAGCTAAAGACTTATTCTTGCCTTTCCTTGATTTGCTGAAGCTCACGTTAATAGGATTTTTTTTTCTACAATGACTGAGCAAGTGTAGATTCCTCTGGAGCATGGATGTATTTGGTTGTCTTTATTATCTCTTCAAAAGTCAACTTTACCCTATTCCTGCTGGGGATGTGGAATGCCCAACTTCCCTTAGGGGAATATGGCCTTTTGGCAAATGGGGTTATTACAACACACATCATTAACATGAAGAATTCAGTCAGTCTTTACTGAACTATGATAAGGGTCCCCCTAAGATGTCCTTGTGAAGACACAGACCACCAGGCAAAGCAGCATGTGGTGATGGAAGATTATAGTGACAATCCCATATGCTAGGATGAACTCCCGGAACAGTCTCGCTCAGTATCCTCTACACCAAGCTATAAGACCCCTGGAGTTTGAGTAAAAGCCTGAGAACTGTAGCAATAAGTTTCTGCTGTTTCAAACTGCTTCCGCCACCCGAACTTTAACCTTGGGTACACTGAGAAAGCAAACAGAGAAAGTGAGTAAGACAAGGAACACCTGAGGTGAAGGAGAGAGCACCCTACATACTGAGCAGCCAGGACTGTCTTGATGTTACGTCTCCCAATTCAATTGTCAAGTGCCCCCTTCCAGTTTCAAGAAAGACTTAGGTGATGAATTACACTTCTATAGAACAAATCATCTGCAATTATAATTTCTGGGTTTTATTTTGTGCCATGAGTATCCCTCAACAAACCACTGAGGGCTCTCTGATAAGTGCTTCTTGAGACATTTTCTTTTCTAACCCCACTGTGAGTTATGAAACAAAACTTCCCAGGTGATGTGAGAATGCCTTTAGTTCCTGTCCCGAAACACTGGACACAGAGTCACCATACCCCTAACAAAGAGCCATCACCCAGTTACAAGACCATGTTTCCTTAATAGATCTGTGCTATTCTTCTCCAGCTTGTACCAATTATAACTCATTTTCTTGGCGGACATTGAGACGTCACCCTGACCTGATTCTTTCTCACTAGTTATCTCTGCTTGCTCTAATTAAGGGAGGAAAGGGAAGAGAGCAACCATATTCTAGGAAGGCACACCCATTGAAAGTGTCCCCTACTGCAGAGCAGGCTCAGGCACTGGGGACAGACCATGACAGCAACAGCTGAGCTTGCCATGTGCCCAGCTCTGGGCCATCCAGCTCATGAACATTAAAACAATGTGTCTTGTTCGCTTTTGACTTGTCTATGATTGTTCGGTGTAAATAAGGAAATGAAGTACATCAAACCCTGACCTTTCATTGCACGCTTCACATTTAAGTACCGTACCTAGTTCCATCATGCCTCTGTGTCTTCTGGTGTCACCTTGTAGAAGACAAAGACCATCCCCATCCTGTCCCTCATCGGACAGGGAAATCACAGTATCTCCATGAAGAAATATTGTGACAATAAAATCAGTCACTAAGTAAGGTCTCATTGTGCCTAGTGCATTAACACGTGCTTTATAAACAGTGACCATCACAGCAGCTACTGGCATCATGGTCATTCACACACAGGAAAACCCTATGTAGTAGGTGATAAAATAGCTCCGATCCCTTTGACTTGGCCAAAGAGTGCTTAGTGTTTGCTGTGAGGACAGAAACAGAATGAATAATACTGAATATCTTTCTTTATACAGATATCAATGTGGGTTCAAGAGGCCAAAATCACACTAGAAAGTAAAGGAAGTGACTATCGTGATATGTAAAAACAGAAGGCAAAATATAAAAGCACAAAGTAGACCTAGAGTGGGGTGTCAAAACCTATAATCCAGCACACAGCAGGCTGAGACAGGAGGGTCTAATCGTCAGGCTAAACCTGAGCTACACAATGAAGAAAACCTAGATAGCGTGCCTCAAAAAACACAACACAGAAAGAGCACACAGTAAGAATGTTGCTCCCATATGGTCTCTGTGTCCAAACAGGGGGTAACATGTTTGCCACAGCATGAGTGGAAGAGAGAAGACTCGATTCTGGAGTGAAGGGATCAGTGGTGTAGCTGGTGGTGGAGCAGACTGTGGAAAGAAATGAGGAGGAGGAAGTTATATGGAAGGTCAGGTATCAGGGGAGACAGGGAAGAAAGGGGGTTGGATCTCAGTTTCACGAGGTAAACATGTGTGAGTTTAAGTGTTCTGGTTATAACACTATGCAGGGAATGTAAAGAATCGTCTTGAAACATGCACTTAAAGAAGACTAACGTGCTATATTTATGTGGGATGGTTCTTGTTGCAGATAACTGTATTTTTTCATAATAAAAAGACAAAGAAGATAATCCCATAAGCTTAGTTGAAGGGTATTAGTTGATCTTATCAGTGATAGGAAGCTGTGGTGAATTCTCGAAGTAGGTACTGCCATAAGCCAGCCATCTTGAGGACGTCTTTGTGCCTGACAATGGCTGTGAATGCAATGAGCAACCAAAATGACCATATCTGCTTGGCTTTACAAAACCTAGTTAGCCTCACAATTCAGCTTAAGGAACAAAAAAAAATTAATTTATTCTTTCTCTAGCAGTCAACAAATTATTTGAAATTATTTGTTATATTTCATACACTATTCTGAAGTACAGATAAAACCTTATAAATTATAACAATAGAAAATCCCTATCTGCATTCTACATGGAAATGGGTCAGATTGTTCTTTGTCCTCCTCTTGGATTTCCTCCTCTTTCCCCAGGAAGTAGACAGTGGGTGAAAATAGCAACTCGAGTCAGTTCTGGGTCAGTGGACAGCACCCTCCATCCATGTATCCCACTAACAGTCCCCAAATAGTTACTTAATAGTTCTGTTATTATTGTCTTTTGAATAAATCATTGGTTCTCAAATTATGGACTTTCAGGACATCTGGGTTCTCTAGTGATATCCCCCACTGAAATTTCTTTTTTGAAATATAGAAAGGGTGAGCTCATTCAGTTCACTGGGGAAAGACTTGTAGAGAAGATTGCATCCTTATTAAGTGCCCTTCAGAAATATCTTCTCAGGTCAATTTATCCTTGTCTGCAGCTAATAACATTAATTCATTAGAGCAGCTTAAGGAGGGAGCTGGAGAGAAAGCTCAGTGTTCAGGAGCACTGGAGGCCCTTGCAGAGGACCAGCGTTCTATTCCCAGCACCCTTTCGACAGCTCACGACTGTCTGTAACTTGTTCCAGGAATCCAGTGTCCTCTTTTGACCTCCATGTGTACAAGTCACACGTGTGGTAATCAGACACAGATGTGGGCAAAACACTCAATCTGAACACCATTTAAAGTACCTCAAGGACATTAGCAATGAGCCTGGAAATCACTGTGGCTTTCAACAGTTGCAGTCATTCCAATGAGTTGTTCAGCAGTACATGTTTTTTTATTTTATTTTATAATTTAATTTAATTTTACATATCAGCCACGGATTCCCCTGTCCTCCCCCCTCCCCCCCACCTTCCCACCAGCCCACCCCCCATTCCCATCTCCTCTAGGGCAAAGACTCCTCTGGGGATTCAGTTCAACCTGGTAGATTCAGTCCAGGCAGGTCCAGTCCCCTCCTCCCAGGCTGAGCGAAGTGTCCCTGCATAAGCCCCAGGTTCCAAACAGCCAGCTCATGCACTGAGGACAGGTCTCGGTCCCACTGCCTGGGGGCCTCCCAAACAGTTGAAGCTAAGCAACTATCTCACTTATCCAGAGGGCCTGATCCAGTTGGGGGCTCCTCAGCTGTTGGTTCATAGTTTATGTGTTTCCATTAGTTTGGCTATTTGTCCCTGTGCTTTTTCCAATCTTGGTCTCAGCAATAGTCAAGAGAAAGCCCGAAATGACCTACTCTGGTGATAGGATGGCCAAACACCCTAACTGTTGTGCTAGAAATCTCATCCAATGACTGAGGGAAGCAGATGCAAAGATCCACGGCCAGGCCCCAGGTGGAGCTCCAGGAGTCCAATCGGCAAGAAAGAGGAGGGATTGTATGAGCGAGAATTATTCAGCAGTACATGTTTTATTAGTCAAACATACTATTTTGTCATTAAGTTAATACAACTATTTGATACAAACTTGGAAGGGAGCCCCAGGTAACCCAGCACGGTCATACCAGCCGTCACCCTAGCCTAGGCTAGTCACCTCTTACTTTGCACTGTGCATTTGAATTGTTTTCATGGTCTTGTTAAGTTTGTCTTCTTATTTCACCCTGGTTTTATCATGTTCATGACCTTGGAAAAGTAGCCAGGCCATGTACACAGAGGGGCTAGAACATCAGGGATTCCTGCTAGTAACCCACACCCTTGGTAGCTATCTTCTCTTCCTCCAACCCTGGTAGAAATACAGAAACTGATCAAGTTAGGAGAGGACACAGGCAAGCTAGATATTGCAAGGCCACAGGGCCAAGGCTTATCAGTTGTCTCAAAATGATATAGGTGATATGAGCATAAACAGACAGACAGACAGACACACACACACACACACATACAGAAAGAGAGAGAGAGAGAGAGAGAATGGACAGAGAGAAAGAAGTATACACACAACAGAAAGAGGCCTTGACATCAAAACACCAATATCCAGCAAAATATTCCAAGGAAGGGACTTTGTCTTATCCTGGTATCTCAGATAGATAGATAGATAGATAGATAGATAGATAGATAGATAGATAGATAGATATTATATATATAAAACAAGCAAAACAGCAAATGGAAATTTGCGTTCTTAAAATCACCACCTGAAAAGTCCTGTTACTAAACCAAAATGACCATCAGATCACGTTAAATATGTAAAGCCCCAGGATAGCTGATGTGGAGACGTTTGTTTCTTCAATTAAAAACATATCCCTCCACCAGCTGACTTCTGCCAGCACCAGTAAGGCAAATGGCACAGAGCACCTAGCCACTCCAGGGTCCGTGGTTTCTTCAGAAAGATTTTCTCTGTGTTTCAGAATCAGTCATTTGCAGTATTGTTTATGATTACCAGCCTTCCGTCCACTGTCCTAAGGGGATGCTGGGCACTGTCAAGGACCTTTCCATTTCATGCTGTATTCCCTCATGCCTGGAGTATCTGCCCACATTGCTCTCCACAGGGCCAGTCACTGTTTGCCTCCCTAAGTCCTGTCAAAACAGCATTGTTCATACCCACCTGAAAAGATGTCTCAGAGATCCCTTAGTCACTTCTAGGAAAGATACAAGAGAATGGGGAAAAAAAAATCTGCGGTTGAGATTAGAAAATCCAGAGATTCCTCAGCTTATGCTGCTCAGCCACGGAGATACTCAACTCTTACAACTTTTGTTTTTCAGCATTGTTGTGATACTTTCCATTTACAGATCAGTCTTGCACCACAATTGTCTGACAAATCATAAATACTCATTTCCAAAGAGCTGGTATCACCAGAGATGATTCTGAAGGAATCTAGTCTGGTCCTGTTTCTCACTATCCTTTCAATGTATTTATCCAACAACAAAACTCCAAGGCCAGTGTCCAGTTGGCATGGCTGGGACAGGGCAGCTTGAGTACAGTGTGGCAAGGGACCTCTTATCTCGATTGCTGATTGTGGCTGCTCACATAAATTTGCAGTCTCTTTAGATAACATTAGCTCCTTTGGTTCTAGTTATAGTGTAAGTAAAGTGTGTGTGTGTGTGTGTGTGTGTGTGTGTGTGTGTGTTGTTCATACTATATACTATTTAGGAATAATTAATAAATGAAATTGAACTTGCATCTCTCATGAAGCCATCCAGTAAATAGGACTCTTGCCTGCCAACTTGCTACATTAATGATAAATAAAAATGAACATCATAGCCACATCATTACAAAGCATGGTTTCACTGAATAGCTTTGTAATGTCAGCTTAGTTTTGTTAAGCCTATTTAATGATAAAGATTAAAAATAAAAAATACCACCTAGTCTTGGTAGATTTTAAGGGGAATGACATATTCAATGAACACCTATTAAACTTTTATCAATATTTGAGGAACACATTATGTCCATGACAAATCACATCCTTTAGGGTATAATCAACTAGCTGTTTTAAATTCCTCTTTTTCTAGGTCACAATGCTCTCTATTTTAAAAATAGCTATATATTTTAGCTGTGTTTTCCTCCTTGGTTCCTTGTAAAAATAAAATGCATTAGGACAGAAAAGCCACCTGTAATAGTTCCGTCAGAGAAAAGCATTGTCAACCTGTGAGGAGAGCCCTTCATATCCTGTTAGGAAGTAACTGTCAAGGTGGGTGTGTGTGCGGCTCAAGACACCACACTGCACACCACTTCCCCTCCGCGGGGCCATGCCCAGTTGGGGACATGAGCAAGTCTTTGAATAGATGCAACCCGAGTGATCAGGTAAAAGAAGACACGTCTTTCATTTCAGACAGGGGCTAAAGTGGAGGTTGAGCAGGTGGATGGGGACCCTGTCCGGAAAGTAAACAGAAAATCACAAGGGACCCCCACACACAAGAAAACCCTGCTTCTTTTAATGAAACACAAATCAAGCCTGAAGCAAACTGGGATTCACTGCTAACTTTAAATTTTCTTCCACATTTACTATAAAATTTATTGACATGCAGAATCATATGCAAAGGAAACATGTCTTGAAATTTGGAACAACTCGTTGTTTCAAGTGTACTAATGGTGTGCTACAGTCCATCAGATATAAGTTATATAATATAAGATATAATGTATATAATATATACTAACAGCATGCTACAGTCCATCAGATATAAACAGATAAGTTGGTGTCAGGCAGGTATTGTGGTTTATTCTTGATTTATAAGAGGCCTTCTATTATGCCAGTAAAACCAGAAAACCCTGATAAGAACAAATTAATTCCTTTGCATTAAAGCAACAGGGTACTAACCCAACTTAAAATACAAGCATTCATTAAAGCAAAGTGAATGCTATACAATTTATAAATTCCAGGTTATTGCACATTTATCTCATGTATGTAACTTTAAAATGTTTACAAAAAGGCAAAGGTCATGGATTGCTAACTCATTTTTTGTTGTGATGGATTCTGACCCCAAACAGAAAGACCTCAGAAGTGAAAGTGGGTTTGTTTGTACTTAAAGCCGAGTCCAGAATGGCTCCTTGCTGTCTGTCTGTGATTGCATTTTGTAATTTTGCTAAGTGACAGAGTCGATGACAGCTGAGAGAATTAGAAACATATGGATGAGGTAGGGAAGAAACCAACGACGGTGTGACAGAGAGAAAGCCCAATGGAAGAGGGAGAATGGCAGAGAATGAAAGAGGAAAAAAACGCGAGAAAAAGAAAAGGCCGGTCTGTGAGAAGGCTCGGAGAAGTGCTTGCTATAGAAAGATAACGAACTGCTTGGTCCCTGTAACAAAGTAAAAAGCAGAACATTCCAGCCCGTGCTTCTACCCTAGTAGCAGAAACTAAATAGCAAATGAGGTTACTGTCCTGAAATGTCCTAGAAAGTTCAACAACGTTTTCATCGGTCCACACCAAGATATCTCAGAAGGTCGCACAGCTACATGTAAATAAGGGCGTCAATACATTCCTATGGGAACTGTGGAGCGCTGCATGGGGAGAGGTTTTCACCTGAACCCCTGTACTACCTCATAGTCATGCGCAAGCTCAGGGAATGTGCACTTCATTCCCATGGGTCTGTACGGAACCACAGAGATCCAGTCCTCATGACAGCGCCCCCGCTCTGGTGTGACTCCACAGCCCTTTATTTTGTTGTCCTGCACCATTCAGCTACCCCCCACCCCTTTTCTACTGTCTTGTTACTGCTAAGTCTTAACAAACCACTCTTAATATTTTCATGTGTCCAGATAGTAAGAAGTGTATTTAAAGAGTGTGATATGAGTAAAGGAGGGGCAGAGAAGAAGAGAACACTATCAAGAATTCTTTCAGGAAGTCGGCAGAGAAAATCCTCATTTGAACCTATGCTACAGAAAGGGAACTACCAGAGCAGAACCGTATTGGAAGGTGCTTAGTGACATCTGTCACTCAGATGGCATGAGCTCTGTGGTCACTGAGTGAAGCATGAAAATAAACTTAGATAATGAAAATATTAAGTAGGGTCTACCCCTGCTGAGAATTCAGCAACTAAACAGTGGTTTATTTTAGCATTGCGTCTCTGAATTTGTCCAACAGTGTGTGATAGTGAGAAGCTTGTGAACTATTGTAATTTTTGGCTTTTCTTCTAAAAAATAAAAATGAATGTATTTATCTACAACTGGGATTCATTTTAATAACTGGGGTAAATATGGCAAAGGGTCACAGCAGTTTTATGATAGCTTTTGAAAAACACTGATGATGCCAATAAGATTATTGAGTTTTTTCCTCACTGACTGAGACCCCTGAAAAGCACTGATTAAGAACAAGTGAATGCTGTTTCAATTATACCTTCACCTCTCACATCTTCAAGTAGGTGGTTGAAAAAGTAGTTAGATGGTCTTAGGACATACAAGCAAAAATTCCCAAAGCTGACACCTCTGGTAAGATTAGTGAATGGAAGTTGCTTGGCATACACTGGGACGTATTCAGAGCGTAGAAGTAAACACAGCTCTTCAAATTAAATCTGTCCCAATTGGTTTAGTCCATCCCATCAGACACACGAGTGAAATTATTGCCCAGGCCATGACGATGCCCACTTCACTCAGATCAGAAGGAGGTCTGGCTGAGCCTGAGTGAAGTGGGCATCGTCACGGCTGGAGCAATAATTCACTGGTGTATCTCAAACTTCAAAATTATCTTCTCTCTTCTATAATTACAACAAATTCCAGCATTAGCCAGTTATGTAAGAAATACGCTCTTTTGATTATTTCTTTTGTTTGGAGTTGCCTCAAATCAGAGGTAGTTGTTGAGTTCTGATTATTCATTGAGTCCTTGTACTTTTAGAGCAGATGGGGGTGGTGGACAGCTTCATATGGGACTTAGTTTTTGAATGCCTAAAAATTTTAGATGGTGATTGTATTTATATTATTTCTGCACAGTTCACAGACCAGGATTCTAGAAGGCTCTACACTGGATGGGAAATACGTGTATTGTTGGGCTTTAGGCTTTGAAATAGACTTCCAGAAGTGGACTTCAGTGGCTCCTGCTCTTTTGTGCAATGATCCTTATAATTGCTTTCCAGCCATTATCCAGTGATATTTGTCCAAATGTAGGGTTGGCTCACAGCCTCCCTTTAGGCTCTGGTGTCAATAGGAAGACATGACGAAGATGACCCCTTAGTCATCTCTGACCTTGAAATCCTTAATGACCAAATTTGCTTTTTTCTCATTGCTTTGTAGGAAGCTTCCCTGTCTCCCCTTTTCATCCTGTCTTCACTGCCTTATGTTTAGTAAATCTCCTGTGGCTTCTTGCTTTGGACCTGATGCATCATTGAGTTTCAGCATCCTCCTGTGTTCGCCCATGTTCCTCCTCCTGAGGTTCAAGGAACCTGGAGTCAGCACTTAAAATCTCATGTGTTGCTTCAAGGGAACACACACATGTTTCATTGGAAAATGTGCTTATACAGAGAAGTTATCTTACCACTTAGATGTCTATTGTGTTTGTAATTAAAGTTTTAAAGTCTCAAACTAAAATATAAAATTTAAATAGTTTACTTTCTGGTTCTTTCCAAATCCCAAATGTATGTCTTGGTCTGAAATTATATTTTGCTACAGAGATTTTTTTAATTAGTATAAGACAACCACTTCAGTTATTAAAATAAGTTTTATAATTGATAATACAAGTCAATTGTATTTTTTAGGAGTTGTATGAGTATAATTATAATTAATAAACAAAATAGTTACTGGCTTTATTGAATGACTTTTTATATACACAAAAATCATTAACTACATAAACAGACACATGTATGTGCGAAATATATACATATATGTAACATAAAGTGTATTCGTAAATAGTATCAGTGAATGTAAAAACAACATTGCAGTTAACCACTACAATTTACTAGTAGATTTACTACACATTCTGGAAATTTCCACATTAACAAACAAACAAACACACCCATTCTTGAGATAAAGTCAACTTTCAATGTGAGTCTGTCCACTTCTTTGTGGAGTTGGATGGAATGTTAAGCAAAACAAAATCAATTGCTAACAATTTAGCCATGCCAACCTGGGCATCACTCACAGATGTGAACCCTAAAGTTCTGTTTGGCAAAGGAGTTTCCTAAAATATGTCCCCAAGTGTCACTTCATGATTTCAATCCTGCTGGAGTGAATTTTCCTCCAACTACCCATTATGAAGTGAATTACTTAGTTAACTAAGCCAGTGTGTTAGACTTCTATTTACCAAGCAATAGTATAGCATCTACTATGCTTCAGTTTCTATGCTAGAACATTTCTGGGATGAAATAACTAGAAAAAAAGAGAGAACTGAAGTCCCTTTGGGGTCATCACTACATGCACATGCTAGCCTGTTAGATGAAAGATTCTGAGACTGAGTTCCTATGTCACCTAAACATCTACTAACAAAGCCGGAAACTGGTGTCTGTTGAAACAAACTTTTTAAAAATGCTACACATAGGGCTCACAATATGGCTCATCACGTAGAGGAGCTTGCTCCCTGACAAGCCTCAAGACCGTGAGTTCAATCTTCATGACCCCAATGGTGGGAGGGAGACCCAACTCCCACAAGTTAGCGTCTGACCTCCACATGTGTACGGTGGAGCACCTGACCTTCTTCCACCCCCAAATAAATAAATGTAAAAACTGCTGTATTTTAAAGGCTATATAAAAGTCCTAACATGTGTGACTGTTCACAGTTACAAGTTAATATTTAAATTATATATAATGTAAAATTTCAAGACAGTCCCAGTTATCTATCATATTAGGTACATTTGCTGCATTAATATTTGCTTCACTGGATAGAGGCCAAAGGAGTGGCGATAACATCTCACCAACACACTTGCTGCCAGCCCAGCAACTCACAGTGCAGCTAAGGACCTCTGCGTCACTACAAGATAAAACCACTGCTTCTTAAATACGGTGAATAGTATGTCACCTTTATGTCCGCTGAAAGTATTTCTATCTGCGACATGGTTTTTGTTTGTTTGTTTGACATCTTTCATTTGGGCTATACTTAAGTGTGATAAATTATGTTCAATTTTGTTATCTGAAACATGAACTGAAACAAAGGCAGTATTGTAATATGTGAAGCTGCCTTGTCATGCATGATGAACCATACCATGGGCTCATTATCATACTCAGAAAATGCAAAATAAAAACAATGCAGAATGGAGATGAGAATCTCAGCCAAATGTTGCTGTCTAGATCCCAACTCTGCTAGTGGGATAATCTCATGATGCCTTAGCCATGGAGGGGACAAGTTAGGAATTTAATAAGCCAATTCCAGAGGATTTACATATGGTTCTTACCCTAATTATTTCCCTCCATTTCATCATAAACTTTCTAAAAAAAAAAAAGGAAAAGTTTTTTATACAAACATCTCTCTTGTTCAATAAGAAAGCTTTAGCCATTGATCACTGTATTGTTTTAAAATAAGAAGGAGCTCAATTATTTTGTCCACAAAGAAGCAAATGTCATTTTATTTTCCCAACCTTGCTGAAGAGAATTTCCCTCTGAAATGGTCAATTTCAAGTATTTTAAACTATTCATTAGGAAACTAATTACTTAATGGCTAAGCCAGTCTGTTAGACTTCTAGTCCACCATTAGTTGATCATCTACTATGCTCCAGACTCAATGCTAGAGCACGTACTTCCTAACAAACACACGATGAAGAGTCAGGGTAACAAAGAACTCAACCCCCATGCTTGCTCTTTGCCTCCATGTTTCTCTTTGTTACAGAGCTCCAATTCTGTACATCATGTTTACATTTTCCTGAGTTATCTGCAAATATTGGCTGCATCTCCAATCCTTACAGAGGATGTTTGGCAGCATTGGTGGATTTTTCAAATCAACTAAGAAGACACACTCAAGTTCTAACCACTAAATCACTTAAATCAATTGGAACACTTGAAGTTTTGACATTTCCGTTCCAGTTTCCCTAAAGGGAACAAGCAAGTGAGATCAGGTATGTTACAACCTCTGGCTGTGGTAACGTCCAACATATAAAGACGTTGCATGCTGTGAGACGTCCCATCTGCTCCAGTGGTTTTCAAGCATTGATCTGATCCCCATGTGCCTTGTTGCTTATCGTGAGCAAGGCTAGGAGCCTCTCCTCCAACTTGGAATGGCCCTCTTTTCCCACCTTCCCTCTCAGCCACACCATTGGAATCTACAAAGACACATGGCCTCTCCGCTAGCTGGCTGTCTGCATTGTCCTCTCTGCCCTTTGGACTAGGCTTTGCCTGGGCATTTTCTCACATCAGGTTGAGAGCTCAGCACAGAGAAAAGACTTGAGGATGATTTCAAGAGGCCTTTCAATTCCTTCTCTTACTCTTCTAATCTCCCCCCTCTTCCAAAAACCTCAGCAAACTTCCTTTGACTTTTGGAAGTAAAACTGGGGTACATAGTATTCCTTTTCTATCTCAGGCTGCTGCCTCAATGGTGGACGAGCTCTACCATGAATTGCAAAATATAGTTGATGTGCTTACAGCGTTGGGGAAACAACACAGCACTTTGAAAAGTTAACATAGCATCTTATCTTCATATGGATGACCCATTGTGTCTTGGTTCTGCACAGGCAAGCTTTTAACTCTCTCTGTTGCCCCTGCTTTGTAAGTGCTGTTGGTGGAGATGATCTTTGTCCTTGATAATCCTGCACAGGACCCACTGGCTAGCCAAGCTCAACTTCATACTCAGAGGTGAAATCATCTTAACTGTTTGCTTTCTTCATTCCTGGCTCCTGTCTTCCCTATTTTACTGTTTAATGAAGTCTGTCATTTAATTCAAACTTTTCCTGCTCTCAGTGCTAACACCTGGCATTTTCACTCCTTAGAAAAACCTTTCCTTCTGGTTAATTTCAGCCTCCTAGTGGGTAATATGAAAGTGATAAAATGGTCGCAATTTCTCAGAAGTGATGAAATTATCAAATAAGCTGGTATATGTCAAGAGTACACACTTCTCCAAAGTCCCCAGCAGTCACAAATTCACTGTGTAAGCCTTATTCAGGAGCTCCACACTGACTTCAGCCCTTTGCCACACCTTTATCCTCACCCTGCATGACACTCCTTTCCGCAGACAGGTCCTGGATATAATTATTAGCACATAGTAGCTGCCAGTCATTCACTGATCAGTTAAATATCATTATTAAGTGTTTTATCATTTTAATAACCCAGACCATAGGAAGAGTGCTGCATGTTTATCAATTCATACTGAGTTTACATTGCTTTATTATATATAAACATACTACATTTTGATCACATACTTTTCCCTCTCCCCATCAACTCCTTCACTGCCCTCCACATTCTACATCTCATTTCAAATGCATGTCTTCTTTAATGTACACATGTATATGTATTTGTATTTGTACATGTACATGTGCATTTGTATACTATATATATGTGCATATGTATGTATGTGTATATATATATACATATATTAGTGAGACAATTAGAGTTGCCCATATGCACACTGTTACAGGACTGTTCACTTGGGTATGGGCATGGGCAACCAATCAGGGGCTTTGTTCCTGAAGAAACCTGACTCTCCATCTCTCAGCATCCCCCAACTGCCTATAGCACTCACTAGGAGGGCCTGTGAGCTCATCCCCATCCATGCTAATGTTGACTGGCATGGCCAGTCTTATGGAGACCACTATAGCAGTTGAGAGCTCATGGGGTGCAGCATCCTTGTCACATTCTGAAGACAATACTTCACAGCAAGTACCCTGGTCCTCTGGTTCATAGACTCTCTTCACACTCTCCTCTGATATTCTGCCTGAGTCTTGGGTATAGGGGGTTGTGTTAAAGAGTTAAGACCTAGTACACAGGAGTGAACTCATGCCTGGTGCTGTAAACCCAGCCAAGAACACAGACACTAGACACTAGAAAAGAATTCAGTACTGATATTGATGTGATACCCAGCTGCCTTCTAGATATTTATCCAAATGTCCATCTCTACACAGGACATCTATAAAATATTTATGCTGTGTCGATAATATGAAAACTATCTCATTTCACTTCTATTTCTTTTTTATGAATCCTGAGATGTTTGTGCAACAAAAGAACGTTCATTAATTAGCCACTGTCATTTTAATATTGGCTCTGTGGAACACAGGTACTACATGGGAGTGTGCCATGGCAGAGACTATGAAACACGTGTCTGGAGAAATGGAGAACCCAGGCCCCCTCCAGTGAATTACTCTGAGTCACTACTGGTTTTTAACCTGACATGCACAGTTGACCTTCAAAGTCTGAGTTCACCTTGCTTTCATACCACCACCACCACCACCACTACCACCACCACCACCACCACCACCACTACCACCACCACCACCACCACCACTACCACCCACAAACTATCCTTGATGCTATGTGACTCTCTGCCAACATCTGACTTCCCTTGATAACAGTGCCACATGTTCAAACTATGTTCTGAGAAGATGATGTTTGGTTCTGACATTTAAGAGTTCTCAGCAACTTCACTGAATTGATTCAATCAGAAATGGGTGAACTGGATGTTCCTGAACACATCAGAAACATGCCCATTCTCGTACTTTCTCCTTGAAGACTTTCACTACCATGTGGGCATATCATGTATGTACACATGAGCCCTCTCATATGACAGGTGGTTAGTCTATGGTCACATTTGTGACCACATTTAAAAAAAGCTTACAATGAATGGAACACTATCATCAGGGTTTGGGGTTTTCCTTTTGCTTTGTTTTATTTCTTTGTTGAAGAAGAAATTTGTAGAAGAAGGTTAAGTTTCAATTCTTGAACCAATTTTATCAGAAAATCTTACTGACACCCTTTCATAAAGAGAGGCGAGTTGCTGACTCTTCTTCCCACCATCATGAGGGAACTGATCACCCAAGAGCAGTGGGGGACTCCATGTTCCTGCTCTTCCCAATGAGAGTGGATGACTTAAGGAAGAGTCTCTTTCCCCAGAGACATCATGAATACTATGCAGGTAGCAAGCAGAGATGGTGTTGTAAATGGCAAGTGGCTTAGCACATGAGGAGAAATTACACTGACCACTTCCAGCTCTCTACAGTCTTGTCTGTTTTAGAAGAGTGGATTTCCTCACAGAGATGCAGAGGGTACCATAAGTCTGCTAGATATTGTGACTTCAGCAACCAAGATGTGGTGGAAATGTGGAAACTACACACTTCAAGTAACCATAGAAACAGCTATTGCCCTGTGGTGTGGTACAGAATCGTTTAAAATACAAGAATAGCTAGCTATTCCTTGAGTCTTCCATGAAGACTTCCTTATAAGTTATTTTCTGTTTTTCTCCTTATATAAAACACAAATCTGATCACATGAGCTAACCTGTCACAAGAAACCATTTTAAAGCCTGCACTGTTCAATCTTTAAAGTGAAATTTAAAGAGACATTGTTCCATTGAAACACAAAAGACCTTCAGTAATGTTCTTACTGCAGTGACTTTGATATCTCACTCCAGTAGGTTGCAAAACCAATAGGAACACAGAAGAACTTTAGAATTGCAGATGTCACTATATCACCAGGACATGACAGCATACAGATGTCACCCAAATGGGACACTACAACATGGAGAAGCTCTACACCAAAGGAAGTGTGGCAACAGGAAGAGACACCATAAGGAGCAACATACAAGCCATGGGCTACCAAGAGTTCAGTTGTTTACACAACCATGACCCAAAAGGTGTGGACCAGGAAGAGGGAGAAGCTCAGGTAATTTTTCCTGTGGAAGATCCAGAACTTGGTTGAGGACCCAGACAAGACAGAGCAATCCAAAGAATAAAACTGACTCATGAGTCCTTCCTCCCACTCTGCTCTGTAGGAGTAGTCACACTCTTACCCAACAGCTTGGGGACTCAGTGATAGAGCTCAGAGAATGGATGTCACAGCCACTGCCCAGGCCTGAGTAGGTCACAGATTTCCCGTGACTGACCTAAATAACAAGAAAAATCAGAAATGTCTTTGCTTTAGAGATGAGAGCACTGAAATTCAAGGAGGTTGGCACATCTACTTGGGGGCAGTGGGACCCCAGATTGTCACTGTAATCATTTCACACCACTATTCTATGTTCCTTTCATTCCTTTCTGTGTTTTCTACAGAATCTCTCTTGGCATCAGCATGAAGAGCAGTAGGTGCATCATGTTCATCTGTAGACATGGAGGGGGTGGTTGCACCAGTTTACAAAAAAACAAAGACAACATAGAGACTTCTTATTAATTATGAAAGGTTGGCCTTAGCTTAGGCTTGTTTCTAACTAGCTCTTATAACTTAAATTAACCCATTTCTAATAATCTACATGCTGTCACACAAGTCATGGCTTTTACCTCTCCTTCTGCATGTCCTGCTTCCCCTGTGTCTGGCTGGTGACCCTACCTTCCTTCTTCCCAGAGCTGTCTATCCCTAAAAGTCCCACCTAAATTTTCCTGCCTAGCTATTGGCCATTCAGCTCTTTATTAAACCAATCACAGTGATACATGTTCATACAGTGTAAATGAATAGTCTGCAATATTCACCTAATATTCACAATGCTGTCATCACTACTCATTATTGATAATTTAAAATATTCTTTTTTGAAATTATTTGTTTTATTTTATGTGCATTGTTGTTTTTGCCTGCATATGTATCTGTGTGAAAGTGTTGGGATTCCTGGAGTTGCAATTATAGACAATGGTGAACTGCCATGTGGGTGCTGAAAACTGAACCCAGGTCCTCTGGAAGAGCAGCCAGTGCTCTTAATGACTGAGCCATCTCTCCAACCCCAAAAATATTCTTTTAAGCAATCCTTTCAATGTCCATAAAAGGAAATATTCCCATGTTGCTGATGAATTCTATATGTGCACACAGAAGTTATGCTCAACAATATGAAATTTTAGCCAAATTTTTTCCAATAACATGTTAGAAAATAGTATCCCCAGAAAATATCATCCCCACAGTTATAGAACCCTATCTATCTGTGTAATTTGGTTTATCCAAAGATACAAACTTTATTACAGGCTCAGAAGTACAGTGGATTCACAGGAGATGAGTCTGGCATGTGCCCTGTGTCCTCTTAATGGCTTAATGTTAATATGTCTTCCCTTTTCAACCAGTGAGACCAGATGTGTTGCTGTGTATACCACATAGTTAGGTAGCTAGGTGAGGATTAGTAGCCTTGGAGGCCACTGAGGATCAACTCCCCCACACCCCGTGGTTGGCTTTAGACTCTATACCCCACTTCCTTGGTAACACTAGCATCATGGTCAGAAGAATAGAATATCTCTGGCTTTGGGTGGAGACACAGCATGGTGATGGGCCTCTGAGATTAGAACATTTAATATTATTATCTATTCTCTGAATCCAGGAGCTGGAGGTACGGCTCCATGGTTAAGAGAATCTGGGTTAATTCCCAGAACCAAAGTGGTAACTAAAACTACTACTACTACCTGTAATTCCAGATCCCAGGGCACTCAAAACCCTCTTCCAGCCTCCATAAGCACCCCACACACGGTGCATAGAAAAAAAATACAAGCAGGCAAAACATACATATACATAAACAATAATAATTAAAGGTACAAATAACAACAGTGAATTCATCTCTGCCTCTCAGTTGTCTGCCTAGGAGACTATCCCACAGAAAATCTGATTCACCTGAAGACAGTCCGCGGATACAGGAGAAATAATTATCCCCTCAACGAGATAATATATTTCTCCATCCCAGAAATCCTTTCCACAATGCAACGAACGGCTCACAGGCCTCCATCAGGTAGCCTGCCCAATTTTGTGAGTTTTAGTTCAGAAAAACATACTTTTTCATTTTCCTCTTTTCCATCTCTTTGTCTAGCAGACGCTGGCCAAATACCCAGTGTGCTTTCATGTCACTCTGGGCTTTCTCACTCCCCCTCTCTAAACACTCCTTCCTCTCCTCCATGCAGCTGCTGGCTGACAGCCACTGCTGAACACTTTTTCTCTTCTTCATCTCCATGCCCCTGCTCCTGGCAGCTGCTGAAGTTAACAGCTTGCCTGCTCCATACCACCCTCAATTTTTCTTCTGAGACATTTTTTAAATTATTTTATCAACAAGACAGATAACTTACTAAAGGGAGACCCACTTTGTTCGGCACCAACAATATCGCAGTTAATGTTATTGTCCGTGTCTTCACATCTTAGGCGTATCAGATGACAGGGTTCAGAACCACACTCCTGCATATATGCTGGTAAATTTGTAAGTAAAACTAAGTATTTTTTAAGATATTTCCTCAGGGGAAAAAAATCTGCTACTGGTCTGAAATCACTCACAAATTTACAGATGTGTCTTGTAGAAAGCATTTAAGTCATTCTTTTCTTAATTCTAATTTATGTGCTTAAATTATTAATAAGTGTGTCTGCTAATCAAATCTGGGTGATATAATTCAATATTTTAGACCCTGGTGGTTTCATTCATTTCTGTGATTTATGAAGCTGTAACTCGTATTTACACACTTATCTCCCTATTAAGTATGCATCTGCCAACCAGCTGTGCCCCTAATTACCCCCCACAGTTCCCTCAAAGCTGATGTCCATCATTTTGCTTTTGGGTTGGCATAGCAGTCTCAGTAGAACAACTGTGGAAACTTTGGATAAGTCTGTGCTTTGGGTCCCCCCTACATGTAAATCGTCCATCATGTGTCAAACGTCATTTTCTACTGTCCTTTTTGTCTGTCACCTTATACCCAACTCTATCATCAGCAAGTTAACTTTTAGTCTTTGTTTTCGACTGGATCCATGAGGGTCATCCAGGCTTATAAATTTGCCCCCTATGACCTGTTCTCTGCGTCAAAGCCACGGTACTCTATTGTTAAGTATGCATATGGTCACAGTGTTTCTCATTTTTAATCCTTTTACCTCAGCAGTTCACAACATGGCCTTGTTACTCTTTCCATGTCCTTCCTCTTCTGGGCAGGCTACTTGAAATAACTCACTCTTCCAAAATGGTCATACACATCCCCTTTTCCCCTGCCGTCCATCTCCCCCACTGTTTCCCATGGTGCATTGCTGCTTGGAAACCACTGATCCCTTCTCTTGACAAAACAGTTTTTTAACCTGTGACAACGAGTTGCCCCCAGGAATGAAGGCAACGTGCTCAGAATGACTAGAGAACACTCTCACATGGCAACAGTTCTACTCAGCTCTGCTGGCCTCATTTCTGATTCTCTCCATAAGGCAAGCTCCAAGCCCGGGAAGCTTGGTTAACTGATCGCTGAAAGCAGTTTTGATTTCAACTTTTTCCTCCTAAGCACAGAAGATCATATGTTGTAGAAGGAGAAAAACAGAAAGAGTCATGAAGGAAACAGCAACGTGTGCTATTAGAGATGTTGGATTTGCGGCTGACGATAAGACAGAGTGAACAGTGAACGAGGCTTGCCTGTCCAGGTTAATGGAAGCTTAATTGGATCAGAGCAAAGCCCAGCGTCTGCCTCAAACGGCCTTCAAACTGCCTGACGAGTCTCACGTAACTGCTCCCTTAATGACTGGATATGGAATGGATCACAGCTCATCAGAACTGGACCAAGAAATAACAGAAAGAATGTGTGTGTGTGTGTGTGTGTGTGTGTGTGTGTGTGTGTGTGTGCACGTACACACACACATACATAAAGAACAATGAAAATTACAGTATTAAAATGTATTTAGTGGGGTTTTTTTACTATCTCTAGAACTGTGATTCTCTCTCTCTCTCTCTCTCTCTCTCACACACACACACACACACACACACACACACACACACACACACACAC